>WWET01004313.1:67648-83586 GCA_011038615.1 Limnodynastes dumerilii
GGAAAGAATTAGAATGAGATAGATCTCTCTCACTCTCCGACTCTTGCAGTGTTAAGAGCAGCAAGTCTAGTGGTAAACTAATATTCTTTACAGCCATCAGTTATTGTCATAGATTCTCTGTCAGACCTTATCATTCCTCTCATGAGGCTGACGTTTTGCATATGAAAGTGTTGTTTTAATCTGTACTAACATGCACATGTGTGTATCTAGATATAAATTCATTTAACTTCAACAATATTCAAATTTTTTTGTTTTCATTGCTATTATTATTATTATTATTATTTATTATTATATTGGGTTGGATTCACAACTCTGTAAGTGTTCCACATACGTCCTTAATTTCCCGATACTAGCTAGTACGCATGTGTAGTAACTATTTTACGTAATCCAAGTATTGCTTTGTTACGTAGATTGCGTATATGCAGTCTTTAAAGACCGCATATACGCAATCTACGTAACGAAAAGATACGTAGATTACGTAAAATTGTTGCTACACATGTGTACAAACTAGTATCGGGCAATTAAGGACGTACGTGGAACACTTACGGAGTTGTAAATCTGGCCCATTGTTATCATTATGCTATGTATTGTATTTTGTCATATTTATGGGCACCTCTTTCTCTTACACTATAAATCTAGAAACAGGGGGCTTCATAGCATCTGCTTCTGACTGAAGGATTCTCTGAAATGTGAGACAATCATACTCTTATCTGCTCCTTTTCTCAGTGGGAATTGCTCCTCAATGGATCATTTACATTTTTCTCGAAATTTCTATATCCATTTGTATAATGAGGCATAATGTGAAATGTAAATTAAATAAATAATAAGGAAAATTGTCAATGCAGTGCACTTTAAATTTAAAATGTGTTGACATTTTTTCCTTTTTTTATTTATTTAATTTACATTTTACATTATGCCTCATTACACAAATGAATATAGAAATTTTGATGAATAAATATATCTAAAATTGCATTGGGCGCAATATAAACATTGTCACCCTCAACAACAGCATCTAATTCAGTGTAGTAATTATAACCTTATAACTTATCAAGTACTTTTTTAACCTATTGAACATATGACTATTCTCAGAGACTATAATGAGAATAGTAATGAGGAATAATAATGCATATCTGAATTCTATTTCATTATCGTTATTAAACTAGCAAAAAAAATGCAATTAAAAGCACAATTAAGGTTACATTACATATCACAGGTAATTTGTCTATTATAATTATATGCAAACCTTTACTTCACAAGCTTCAAGTGAGAGAGAAAACTATTATTTTAATCTGCTTTTTAGGGAAAAATCTTGTAGTCTACACATTATGATTTTGTTTAGGTGGAATATAAAGCCTAGCAATCATTGATTTTGAATTAAATATTGGACCAGATTCAGATAGCCATGTGCCCTGTGTTTGGATGAGATTTAATCCATTTATGTGGTCTGTGCATGAGCAAGCACTGTACTGTGTTGTGGTACCCAACTGGAACAGAATCTGATTTATCCATAATTCCCTAAAATTAATAAATCTGAATGCTTCTGACAAGGAGCCAGGTTACCCACAGAAGTAAGAGTATTTCTATGCATAGTACAGGCAGAGTAGCTACAAAGCGTTAAGTGCTGCAAAGGGATGCCAGAGCATAGAGGCGCCCTCCCCACTCCACTAAACTTGCACTAGTTATCAGATGCTGAAGTGTCACTAGGCTGTAATGAAATGCCGCACTGCTGTGTGACCGCATGTCATATGACAGGCAGTGGTGCAGCAGATTGGAATAGACTATAAAGCCTAGCACTGGTCCTTTTTAACCCCCCATCTGTGTTTCTCATGACTTTGGGCATGCTGTACTTACTACAGATATCTAAAAGACTACTTAAGAGAAGCTAGTGGCAGTAGATGAGTAGTAAAGTAAGTTTTATATAAAATGTTATATTTACTTTTATTTCTATACTACAGTACCAAACTGGGGGAGCTGGACATCCAAGCACAGGCCCTGAGTACAGGCATGCCAAATGTACTAATAATACATGTCACTCTAGATGCACTGCCCGAGGGGAATAGTGATAAAGGGTGAGGGGATATGAAGAGGGTAAATGCAGAGGGGGGGATGAGGAGGGAGAGAAGCTGCTGATGCAGGTAATAATGGGGTCTACCTAAACCCCCAAAAATGGCTTAGGCAAAGCCAACAATAAATAAGGATAATAGCAGTACCCAGCATTTAAAAAAAAAAAAAAGCTTTAATAATCACAACAATCAAAAGAACTAAACTTAAAAATATATCATAGGTAATATACACGAGAATAAATGAATAAACAGAATTGAAGCCATCGAGCAACTGTCAAACAGAGTGACTGTTTATTAATTTATTGTCATGTACATTACCTATGATATAACTTTACGTTTAGTATTTATGTTCTCTTGATTGCTGTGATTATTAAAGCTGTTTTTTTTATAGCGATGGGTACTGCTATTATCCTTATTCATGATAAATGCACAGCATACTGATCCAGACAACCATCATTTAACTTTCACACAAGAAATTGAAACTTAGGTAGTGTATGGTTATCATTAGTCAATTAGTTTCAGGAAAGTGGTTAGTGGAGGGCTCGTACGTATATCTGGATGTGGCAAGCTGAGATTATGAGGTTGAATGCATCCTGTTAAATTAATAAGTGGTTTTATAATATATTTATGTATATTTTGGTGAGCTCTTTGCTTGTTCAGAGACATGGGGCTGGTAGAATGTGAATATTGGGAGTAAAAAGCACAGTTGGTGCAGTGCAACAGAATGTCACAGGTGTGGCCATTTATAGCCAGTGGGCAGGAATCCTGTTAGAAAGATCATTCTGGACCAGTCATATGGGCTACAAGGGTCAGTTCCTCATTGTGTATGAGCCCAACAGGTCTAATGTATTTAAATGCAAGGTCTATGGTCTTGTACTTAAAAATCTGAGAGCCAAGAAGAATATACAGCAGTGATGCCAACATATTGGATATATTTATTGAAAATAGGGATTTCTTATAAGGTTTTACTATTTTGCTTGAGTTGGACACAAAAGGATATTTTCAGATTGCATATCAACACATGTCATACTCTACATGTATTCAACAGTTTAATTCCATAAATTTTCCATTTTCATCTGTATTTTTTCATAAATGTGGTAAATATACTTTCCATTATTTATCATGTTTAACCTTGACATTATCCTGCTTGATAACCTTTTGAAAGCTATTGTGAATGAAGAAAAATAAATTGGTTAACAGGCAGTGGTGAGGTTGTGAATCATTTTTTCATGACCGTGGAAGTCTGCAAAATGAGGTTTCACCCGGCTCTATAAAGAGTAACCTTGTTTGACCTCTGTATCAGATTATTTTCATTTCATTTTATTTTTTTTTGTTTCAATTCAGCTTTGAAAAATTGTACAAAGGCAATATGTTGTTTTCTTGGTCTTTTGTAATTATTTTAGAACAAAGGGCTTTATCTTACCTCTAGCAATTTAAACTAAAAAGCAATAACGTGAGTTAGAATGACATCAAATTAACACTTTACCACTGATGACAAAAACTATACTGGGATGTTAATTTTGATATTTAATGTTATTTTTTCAATTTTCATTTTATTTTTCAATTTACAAACATCACTAAACATTTGATGTGCAGTCTTTTCTTTTCTTTTCTTTTTTTTTGTATTAACCTACAAAAATGAAACAATATGATTATTAAAAAAAAGCCCACTTTTGTGGGGTTCCACTGGCATGCAGGGCAGCAGGTGAGAAATCATCAGAGGGTTGGTACTCTACAGTTCTGTCAGCAGATACGGTGTCACATTCTCTGCACCTGCTGCCTGTATTCTTCAGGGGAGTTACTAGCAGTGTGATCCTAATGTCACAAGACCTCAAGTCATCAGTACTGCAGTACTACTTTTTTCAGCATCTGAAGAATGCAGATAACAGATAAAGACACCGTCCTGCTGCAGAGTCAGCATTGTGTAGCCACAGGGAGAGGAAGACCCAGGAAAAGAAGGTAAGTAAAGGAGAAATGGGAGAGTATGAGTTACATAGAAATGGAGGTGGAGCAAGGGTTGCCGACTCTCCTGGAATATTCAGAAGACTCCCGAAATTTGGGCAGTTCTCCTGGTATCCCAGGAGAGCTGGCAAAGCTCCCGCAAGCCCCGACAAGCTACTTATATCTGTTGTAATCTGGGATGGGCGGGGCTTGATGATGTCATCAAGCCCTGTCCATCCCATGTAACGCTAGAGATTACATTGTGGCACCCCTGCAGCTCAGGATTGAGTATTGAGGATTGCAGGGTGCTTTAGGCAGAGTGACCAGTGAGCGCTAGCATGAGGCTATTGCTAGGCAGCAGCCAGAAGACAGCCAGCTGTTGTGAGAGGCAACAGTCAGCTGACAGGGGCATGCGCTGGAGCGCAAGGCCCTGTCATGCGCTGGAGCGCAAGGAATTTCTAGAAGGATCTGGGAAAAGTCAGTTGGAGAGGCAGTTGGTTGGAGAGTGGGAGATAGCAGCAGTTGGTGGTAACATCAGGAGAGACAGTGGTGATATCGGAAGGAGCTTTGTAAACAAGGGAAGCATCGGAGGTATTGAGAGACAGCAGAGAAGGTGCAGAGAGACCGGGAAAGACATCAGAGATCGTGAGAGAGCCAGATGGAGTGTTGATAGTTGGAGAAAGCAACTGAGGAAAGGCAGAGAAGTTGCTGTTAACTGATGAGGGTATCAGAGTTAGCGAGTAAGCCGGAGAGAGAATTGGGAAAGACATCAGAGATCGTGAGAGAGCCAAAGAGGGTGCTGTTAGTTGGAGAACACTACAGAGGTGTCGGAGAAAAGCGGAGAAGGTGTTGTGAGTTAGAGAAAGCTTCAGTGGTGTTTAGAAGGTGCAGGGAAAGTGGTGGACTGGGAAAACCTCAAAGTTATCAGGAAAGCAGCAAAGAAGGTGTAAAAAGACACAGCTAACTTAACAGAACAGCTTAGGACATGATTAAGCCGGTTGAAGGATAATTTAAGAAGTATTGAAAGCTGATTGAGATATTGAACCGGATCCAGATTTAATATCGTCAGGGATTTACGCACGCAAGGTGCGTGCATGCGCCCTCCAGATGTTACGCTAGGATTACTATAGTAATCCTAGCGTTTAAAGAATCGGAAAATATCAAAGTCTAAACTAAATTTTGGTTAATTGTAAACAAGATTGAATATTTTTAAAACTGAAAGTTCAATTTGTTATGGAAAATGATTATATCTGTTTTCCCTTCACTGTTTGAAAAGTATGACAGGCATTGCATTAATGAATATTGCTACTATTGATTGTAACTGATTTACATGATTTTTAGATTATTATATGTGATACATTTGTAAAATTTATTACATTGAATTGTAATTGCTATTTATTCTCTGTTTAACAATTCAGTATAAGTTTTCTGCCAATCTGAAACATTCTAGAAAATATTTGTATTTTTACTAAACACTGGTACAAAGTGAGTCTGAGTTTTCTTGCGTTTCTTACACCTCTCTGCAATCCACATCCATTATAAAACTTGTAACCCATACCACCCAGGTACCTCAACATGAATGATTGACAGGGGGTGGGACTTAATGATGCGATTTGCATAAATCACATCATTAAGCCACACCCCCTTGTAGCCATCTATGGCTTCCCTCCAGGTTCTCCCGGAGGGAAGCTTTAAAAAGTCGGCGACCCTGAGTAAGAGTGGTTGTTAGTATGAACAGTCTGCTTGCAGTAATACAATCGCCAACTGAGTTGTGGCTGTATCATTGCCGAAATACATGCCAAATATAAAATTGCTATTTCTACCTGTTCCCAGTAGTGATAGGCTGTGGCAGCTGCAGTGGGCTGAGGTTAGGTTTAGGCCTCAAGAAGGGAGAGTTAGGGTTAGGGCTTAAAGAGAAGGTTTGGGTTAGACTGAGGACATGGAGAGTTAAGGTTAGGGCTTAAGAAGGGGAAGGTTAGGGTTAGAGCTCAGGTTTAAGAAGAGGAAGGTTAGGGCAAGGGCTGAAGGGGGGGGTTAGAGTTAGGCTGTGGGAAATGGAGGGTTAGGGGACGGTTAAAGTTAGGATAAAGAGCTCACCTGATGCCGTAGAAAGCTTTGTGACTGCCAGTCTCTAAAATTTAAAATGCAAATGCATTCTGCAAACTTCTCTGAAGCTATCGGAAGCATCAAAACACAGAACTCTGGAACAAGTAGATTTGTGATCTTATCGGGTAGCTTGGATGAGCGTGCATGTGCAAATTACAAAGCAGCCATTTTCCTATCAGACTGCTCACTTATGGGAATCTTGATACAGTTCAGTAATATTAAAAGTAATATTGACAGAAATTCAAAGTAACTAAATTACCATGTTGTGTATTGCATTGTTACATTGCCTTTTTCATGTTCCTCAGCAAATAGTTTCTTTCTGTCAGTTTTTAATGTGCATGAATTCAGCTTTAACCCCATAAAATATTTTTGGAATACATTGGAAGTGTGACTCTGCCTGACATGCTACAAAATCTAATTGAATTTACCAGAAAAATAGTGTGTATAAGTAGCAGTAGTAGTATATAGTCTTGTAGTATTGTCAGGCCCCCCTGCCCTCCCCCCAGGCCATGGTCACCAAGACCACGGCTCACATAAACGCTTATGAAGCAGCCTTATTCAGAATAATAGATTTGGTTCTACAGGGCTTCCCTAGAAGTCCTGTACATCCTGCACAGTCTGTGTGAATGACCATGACTGCATCATGCATCTGGCGTCTGTTACATCAGAGCCCCGTGGAGGAAGGAGGAAGAGGGAGAAGTCATTAAGGGTAAGAACATTTTAAAATAGAAGGGGCAGAAGTCTCCTGGACATAATGAAGGCTTGACACAATAAGGCCACAATGGAGGATGGGGACACAATGGAGGCTGGATACAGAAGGGAAAAAATGGAGGCTGGATACAATAGAAACACAATGGAGTCTGGGCACAATTAAGGCTGGGCACAATATGGGCACAATGGAGGCTGGTCACAATGGAGACTGGGTACAATAGGGGCACAATGGAGGCTGGACACAATAGGGGAACAATGGAGACAGGATACAGAAGGGGCACAATGGAGGCTGGATACAGAATGGGCACAAATGGAGGATAGATAGACACAGAAGGACCATAAATGAAAGTTGGACAAAATAGGGGCACAAATAGAGTCTGGACACGGGCATAAATAGAGGCTGGGCAGTATTTGAGGCTGGACATACATACAAAGGGATGGAAGTAAATGGCTAGACACAGACTTTTATTTCGGTGGGGGCAGAACATTTTTCCCGACCTTGGCTCTGCTAGGTCTAGAAACAACACGGAGTATAGTAGTATATGATGGATTTGATTTTCCAAATTAACACATTGTGGTTTTATTAATTCCTTTATTAAAGTCTAAAATAAAGAACTAAAATCACTATCGCCTTGTGCTATAGCAAAATCTCAATTTTTGTATTGTATCAGTACAATCGGGCTGATCCAGAGTTTGATAGTAAGGGAAAAAAGATGCAAGGGTAAACAAGATAAAAACTATCTTAAAATGTGAGGGAATGCAGGTTTAAACTCTGAAAATAGAATTAGAGTTCAGACTAGAAATTTCCTAGCTAAACTCTAATTTACAGTTTACTCATATAGATTTACAGAATGCAAGTTCTAGTATTTTCCCTGCATGCAAAATAATTAAAGCTAATTTACACCCCTCGCATTGCAACATAGTTTTTCTCAAGTGTACACTTGATTTGGCCTTAAAAAAGGTGTAAATGCAGCTCTGAATCAGCCCCAATGTGTCAATAACAGCTTTTTCACTGAGGAAATAAAATCCTCTTTCACAAGAAATTTGGTGAGCTAAACTAAATATAATCAATGTAATAAAACTATAGATATGACAGATATAATTCAACACCTGATTGGGCTAATTGCACGGCAGTAAAATATTGCTTGTCATAACAGAGGCCCGTCCATAAATAGTAGGAATGTACAGACAAATCGGCTTAGGAATCCTGCACAGTGGGTGGTAATTAAATACAATAACCAGAAAGCACACATGGTTTCAGGAAACCCACTTAACACATACATATGTCACCAGTTTGATTACAATCTATCTAGCAGAAAGGTGTAAGGACAAGAGGATGTGATTATTTAAGTGTTATTAACTATCAAGATTGTTGTGGCTAAGTGAAATTTGCATGCATAGGTAGGAATAAGAAAATAAGAAATCCATAACAAATGAATAATAATAAGCTGCAAATTTAATCATATTTTATATTTTGGAAAATAAACTCAGGAAAACTACAGAAGCTTGCAAATTTTAATTAACCACAGCAGAAAAATAATTGTGCTTCTTTTGGAATTATTCTTATTAATTTGTAACTATGTTACATGTATGTAAAGGTTTCTAAAATTAGGGGCTGTTTATTGAATAAGTAAATATCTAATCTAGAGTTATGAAAAAACATTTATGGATGAATGGATGACACACAACCAAAGGATGTTTCTTTACCCCTTGTTGAAATGTTTTCAGTACCAAGAAGAATCTAAAATTCACAACTGCCTTTACATAGAAAAATATTTCTATTTACCTTTGACAATTTGAATATAATAAGCCCTTGTATAATAGGTTGGTAGACAATACCCCTCTGAATATAATGTATATTATATATGCAGCCAGTGGGGAATTAGCATTTTCACTAAATATAATAAACAAACTAAGATTGATGACCCCACACACAACAACAAGCCATTCACACAATAAAGACTCGGACAACTTTATTGGATTTTAAAATAGGGGACATAAGTTTATTGAAATGAACTGGTCTCTTTAACCTAGTTAATTAATATTGAAATTGACTATATAATTTAGGGTTGAGACCAGGTGCCAATAGCAGGTATGTGTGTCACCTCCGGAAACTTAAAGGGACAAAGCAACTTGTCAACATAGGCGCCACCGCCCCACCCTAACCCATTCCCCCGGCTGCACCCCTCAAATGTGCACACCTCATCATATGTAGGAGGCAGACCAGGCGACCTGTTGATTATTAGAAAGGTGCATCTCTGCTTTCCAGATATTTCT
The DNA here is from genome assembly GCA_011038615.1 of Limnodynastes dumerilii. Lineage (NCBI taxonomy): Eukaryota > Metazoa > Chordata > Amphibia > Anura > Limnodynastidae > Limnodynastes > Limnodynastes dumerilii. The sequence continues at coordinate 76,747 of WWET01004313.1, forward strand.
CCCTCCATCTTTTATGCGCCATAACTTAAAATGGTGACACACAACCTCTACCGCCAACCCATGTCCCGTCTAATAAGGAAAAACATGTTATAAATGCATCCTAAGCAAAAGGGGAGGGACGGTGGGAAAAGACACTTCAAAGAGGCAGTACTACAATACACAAATCAATATATACCCTCTGTCACCTGACCTAACCCCCCCCCTTCCCAGCTTGCCCAATCATAAACAAAAACAAACAAGACCCTTCTAGAAAATACTAACAAGATAGGTTGACTATTGTGTGTGTTGTCTCAACCTGCTGTTTATTACGCTCGCTTGCGAGCGTTGCTCTGGATCAGGCCCCAGGTGCCAATAGCAGGTATGTGTGTCACCTCCGGAAACTTAAAGGGACAAAGCAACTTGTCAACATAGGCGCCACCCCTCAAATGTGCACACCTCACCATATGGAGGAGGCAGACCAGGCCCCCGTTGTCGGGCAACTTGTCGATTATTAGAAGGGTGCGCCTCTGCTTTCCAGATATTTCTCCCTCCCTCTTTTATGCACCATAAATTAAAATGGTGACCTACAACCTCTACTGCCAACCCATGTCCCGTCTGAAAAGGAAAAAACATGTTATAAATGCATCCTAAGCAAAAGGGGAGGGAGGGTGGGAAAAGACACTTTAAAGAGGCAGTACTACAATACACAAATCAATATATACCCTCTGTCACCTGACCTAACCCCCCTTTCCCTAACCCAGCTTGCCCAATCATAAACAAAAACAAACAAGACCCTTCTAGAAAATACAAACAAGATAGGTTGACTATTGTGTGTGTTGTCTCAACCTGTTGTTTATTTCACCTCACATCTATCCGATATTCGCTATGTACACTTAATTTGCAGTCATGGCTTTAAATTTGTTGGGGGAACCAATAACAGTGAGTCTAGTTGCAATTTCAATCGCAACCAGAAGAAAGGAGAAAAATAAGAAAACAGATAAAACAACGAGAGAGACAAAGGAGAATGAACTGTAAGGAATTTATTTTAAAAAATGAAGTAAAATAAAAAAATACAATTTGAAAAAGATTACGATTTTTTAGAGAACAGCATTACCAAGGGGTACCATGTCGAATACATAGCTTTTGCAAAGGTACCCCTGAAGAACATGTGTAGCTACTGTAACAGGTTTCGGGTAATATAATTTTTAAGATTAATGGACCTGATCCAGAACTATGCTTCGAAGCGATTTTACGCGTGGCCGAGACGTAAAATCGCAGTTTAGAACTCACTGCGCATGTGCACTATAGAAAATACGCACATTCATGTAGCGTAATTGTGAACGTATGGGAAATTCACGTATGTGTCACATAAATACTTATGTTTGGGCGTGCCAATTTTACGTGAGACAACAATACGTTTGATTTACGTGAAGTAGGTGGAGGTTTTTATGTAAAGTGTACAGTATGGGCATGCTAAGCTGCGTACGTTCACGTAGTCTATACGTCCGTTAGCGGATGTACGCTGTTACGTGAGAAAAAGTTAAGGTAGGGTTTGGGAAGCGTATCTTGACAAAATACGTCCGTGCAAGGGGTGTGCCGAGGGGAGTGTAGCGAACTTACGTCCGTGAATAAACATACGGCACACGTAGTTCTGGATCTACCCCAATGTTGTTATATTTGAGGAATAGGTCATTTCTAAATATGGAAATACTAAAACGGAATATGGCTCTGTATGCACCTTATCAATAACAAATTACATATAAATGATATTTCACAAAATAAATATATATCGCATACACATTTAACAATGCAAATAGTAATTTTTCAAAATAAAATTATAAAGTACAGTTTATGAAAATAATATAAGTTTTCAGTAAATATAACATAAGGATTTAATATTGTACATGACAAAAGTTTCAATACATTTTTAATTAGTCCAAAAACCATCTGTTGCAACATATTTTAGTGTTAAAGCAAAACAAAATAAATCAAATATGATATTTGACAAAGCCCAATACCCAGCTCCTTGCCAAACATATTTTCCTCATCTTTAAATTCTTTTGTGAACATTTAATTAAATTAAGGTGACAGGTAATTGGATGCAACATATGATTTTGCTGACATGAATTGTCTTTGTAAAAATAGACATGATAAATGGGTTATGAAGCTGTTTTGCCTTGGGATAGATGAAAGTCCCAGATAAATTAGATGATGGTGAAAGTTTTCCTTATTATAACCCATTATGAGAGTTTTTTGTTAACTAAAAGCCATAAGGTGTTTTTTTTTAAAGCAGAATGAAGAAAACGGTAATAAAATAAAGTATGCATTAGAGCTGATTCTATGTGCTATTATAACAATCATTATACTATATGTGATATATAGTCACAAAGTCAACCAAAGACAATGTGTAAGCAATTAAACTGTGACTACTTTACTGAATGTACTATAGGGCTGTATTCAAACTACCGGACGTATATGCGGTCTTAAAGACCGCATATACGCAATCTATGTAAGGAAAAGATACAGAGATTACGTAAAAAATTTACTACGCATGCGCAGTAGTAAAAAAAACGCTAAATTCCGTACATATATGTTATATGTCCGGTAGTTTGAACACGGCCCATACTTCCCATAAAGGTAATTCAGTAGAATTAAAGTTGCAATGAACATATTTAGATTTTCTACCATCTGATGTGTATTGTTTATTAGATATATTTTTTATGCATCTGGACTAATTACCTACAACGGGTATTAAAATTCTTGTTTCAGTCTCACATGTAAGTGTGGTGTAGAGACTTCTGCACTAGGCTCTGATCAGAGAAGATTTCCTTTCACTGCTTCCTTTAGAATGTGAAAATTCTTGTGCTTGCAGCTGTTGCATTATTAAAATGTTCTCTAAGCACCCCACATCCCATTCTTATCATATTGTTATCCTTATTATTTTCTTTATGTAGCATTGTCACGTGACTTTTCTTTTTTTAAGTTATTCTTGAAATATCAAAACAGATTCTGTGATGTTTCAATAACCAAACTATGGAAGCTGTTACAGTTATCATAGGAAATTTTTGAATAATAGTATAATAATAATAGGACATTTTTTTTAAAAAATACACATTTATTACACATTTTTCACATAGAACTAGTTTGAAATTGCTGTCAAAATGAGAGATAATAAAAATGGCAATTTCAAATTTCAGTTGGAAGGAGATATCTTTTTGTAACACATGAAAAAAATAAATGTAATTTTCAACAAAAAAGACAAATGATAACCTCATAGGACAGAGTGATAATAAATGAAGGCTGGGACCTGGTCATCATCCTGACAAGACAGGCAGATGTGTTATCCAATGGGATGGACATAGATGGGGGAAGGGGTGGGATCTGTTTAGTTAGGTTAGGGTAAACATTGTCTGTGGAACAAATGTGTGCAATCTTTGGTTACTGGCCATTTCCCTCCCTCCTTATTTATCTAGGATGTCATTTTGCTAACTTGTTCTTTTTCAGACAGGGCACAGTGCGCACAAAGGTAATAGGGGGTCAGACCTTAAGGTTGGCACAATGTGGGGAAGGATTTTGAAGCATGGCACAGTCACAGGGTATGCACCAGTTTTTAACTTCCAAATTGGATGCTCAGTCCTAGCAACTAGGTCCCAGGGGTAGCCACCCCCAGTGTGTAAAGGTGCGGTAACAGGAGAGTGTCTGATATCTGGTGCCTTAGTTTACTATGTGGCGATTCTTGGTTTGAAGAATTGTCAAGGATTCTGACCCTAATTGCTTCTGTGACCACCTTTCAGCCAAATAAAATCATATTTACCTATTTCAATTAGAGAGTCCATTAATAAACTGTGCCATCTTTTATAATTGCAATTATAAGTCGCCGTGTCATTAAAGTGTCTCAAATGATTGTCTGTCGGGTTTGGGAGAGGGCCAGGCTCTCAGTCATTTGACAATTTAAGGACAACGGACCGGATTCTCGGTCCCGAATATTTCATGTTACGAGCGTACTTTTAAGTTTTAAGCTACTACACATGCATAGTAACTTTTTTACGCTATCTACGTAACATTTTGTTACATAGATTGCGTACACACTGTCTTTAAAGACCACCAACATGTTAAATCATTCTTCTTCTGTCCGGAAAAAAAAATGTGTTAGTTATAATCACAGGATTTGAAGGAGAAATTGTGGTAAGCAGATATTGATTCTAAGCAATCTTTAGTTAGTAAAGCAAATACCCAGAACTTTCTTCATACTTTAGATAAAATACAATGCTTTGGTTATACAAATAGGACCAGATTCAGAGATTGATAATAAGAGAGGAAAGTTACTGCTGTAACTTTCTGCTGTATATGGTCATATAAGAGGAGAAGACTGAAGACTTGTGACTTTGAATCGGGACAAAAATTGATATACCCCAATGATAGACATGTCCCTCATTATAAATAAATTAATTAATTAATTAATTAATGAAGAACTAACCATATGTAAATTGTCTGTTGTTGTAAGCATATACTGTGTTTGCTTTTTTATTTTAATGCAAAAAAAGTTCATGACATCCACTGAGTGCATTTCTGTAACTGTTATATATATTCTGAACATTAAAATACTTAAATAATCTACAAATCTGGATAATAAAGATAATAAAGAGATGTATGTCTGATTTTGGCAGTAAGTAAAATCATATATAAAAAATACATGGGCGAATTATGGGTCAATGCATTCAAAGCCTGACTGTTATTTTCAGCATATGTTTGCTGCTGGCAATTTCTCATGTGAGTGCACTACCTGTCATCTTCTGATGACATTTATCTATATTTTCTGGCTTATGCGTTTCTATCATTTTAATGAAAGTGATAATATAATTTCAAACAATAAAAAATAAATCTACAATATTGGAACTTATTTAAAGAGTACAATCTTTTGGGGCTTATTTCCAAACTGAATTTCTAAACCTCACCAATAATTGCAGCCAGGTTAATTTGTTAGTAAAAATTCCAAATTAATAAAATATTTTCAATTCTTATAAATTATAGTATTTAATAAAGAATTAAGCAAAATACATGAATAATACTTAGCTTCAGCTGGTAGTTATTGCTTGATAATGGTCAACAGGTTTCCAGGGGTCCCTATCTCGATTGTTGTCGAGCTGGAAAAGGTCAGCGTGTACTTCTGTGCTTACTCAGGTCAGTTACGTACAAAGCCTGGGTCACTTCTGCATTCAGTTAGGTCAGTTACGTTCAAAGCCCGGGTTACTCCTGCACTCAAGGCAGGTCAGTTATGTACAAAGCCCGGATCACCCCTGCACTTAGTGTAATCAATTACATTCATAACTCAGATCACTTCTGCATTAAGTCAGATCAGTCCCGTATGAAGCCAGTGAGCTTACTTTGTGCCAAGTCTTTTATACCCCAACAACAACAGAGCCGGAACTCCCTACCTTATTAGGTTATAATCATGTTTTAAGCAAGCTAATTGGTACTACTTATCTAACTAATTTCTACATTCCACATATGTGCAGTATAAGCTAGCATGTTAGTGTTCTCTGCTCCCACCAAGCTGCCTTATCGGCATGTCTTGGCCTTGAACGTCTGGTTCTGCACAGTATTAATAACATGTTTGCATAAAAGCACATTAAAAATGGAGAACACAGGTCAATAACTTGCCAACTGGATCACTCCAACAGTAGGCATGTATACTTTAGTTTAATGTGTTGCAACTTGATACTAGTATACACAAGTCTTTAAATCACAATCCTTGTGATGCAACACCAGATATGATGTCTCTTGTCTGTCATTTTTGTACATAGCATATACAGTGATTGACTCACTGACCTACATGTATATCTATAGTGATTTACGATTATGAACTTTAATTGAACCTTTCCTGAGCGTACATACCTTTATTTTTTTAAATATGATTTATGACTTTCTTTACATTGTAATTGTTTCAAGACTACATTTTTAAATGTTTAGTTAGCATAAAAGTTACCTGCCTTAGTACTCTGGAAAAAAAAGGAAAATAATACGATATACACAACAAATAAAAGACATTTTAATCTCACAAGGCTATGTCTGTTCAGACAGCTACCTAACATCACCCACTGCATAAGTATAATAATCAGAAAAGCAAGTTAATTGATTAATTGAATTCATTTAGCAAATTTAATGTATTTAAATTTAACTTTAATTAACTTTATTAAGTTTGGGATGGAATGCCAAAGGAAGCAGCACTGAACTGTTTACTATTGATTGAATATTACTATAACTAACAAACCCACTTGGCAATCTCCATGTGCCTTGGAACAAATATGAAAGAAATGTAAACATTCTGGCCTGCAGGATCTGAACTCTCCAGATCCTAAGCATAACACAGGGCAATCCAATTCTACGATCAAACCAATAATACCAGGGCAATGCAGCCCCCCATCCTGTGCCTCTACTTAGTGCCGCACTGCTTTTTAGCTACTGCACACCATCATTCTTCAACACACCTTGCACTGCTGAGCTTGAATCCTCAAAAATACTTCCCTACCCTCTGCTGTAATTCACAAAATTTGGCCTTTACAGATGAATTGCCTCAGACCTCATAGGAGGACCCTGCAAAACTAAACCTCCTTTTGGAAAAACATTTCTGAAGCCCTGATAACTTTACGTCTGGCCCCATCTACATCAGCTTCACTGCAAGCCCTTCAGAAAGAACCATATCAACACACAAGTCCCAAATGAACAACAAACACAACAGAGGATCCAAACTTGCCAACATTCTGACAAACTGAACCACAGCATGACAAGGAAAAGAGAAAAAGGAGATGTATCCCAATTAGTGCTACATCCCAACAAATGAATTCTTGAAAACCTATAGGG
>WWET01004313.1:86470-104247 GCA_011038615.1 Limnodynastes dumerilii
ATATATATATATATATAATCAAACAAAACACTGTGTTGTCCTTATCTATGCCCAAACCGACCCCAAAAATTAAGGGAGAAAAACTCTGGCTCAATACCACTGCACCCCATGGGAATATGCCTGGTGACCTGCATTACCTTCCATTGTCACTTACAGAAAATGTTCCAATGAAAAATCTGAAAGGCTAATATCAATAAAAAAGCATATATACAGCATAATAAGTGCAGTATTCAGCAACTCAAAAGGGAGGGAGAGACGAGTATTTCCAGATAACAAAGAGTAAGGATTGTATACTGCAATGGCTAATATAGCTTTATTATTATTTTTCACCTTTTCAGCAGTCTGATTAGATCTCAGACTTTACACAAACTTCAGCTAATCCCTTTGTCTTCCCAAACTTAGAATTTTACCTTGTGTCAATTTCTTTTAACCTCATTTTTTCTTTTGTTTGTTTTTTTGTTTTTTTCCCCAAAAAAATGTAAATGTATTTTATGCATTTATGAGACTGTAGATATGTGTTTAGGTACCTGTTTATGTAGATACATGTAGACACCTGTTTTCTTTATATAAGCTAAGAGAATTATATACTTGTGTGTTAAAGCTAGACACTAAAATGAAAATTCAAAAAAGACTATTAATATTGGTTTACTTAGTGCCAGCATACTTGACAGTGCTTAACATTTGCTTTATTATTCATCCATTGCCAAACTGGAAGTTTCATTACCTAGCAAATCCGTTAAGCGTAATTTACTGGATATACTGACATAGAAAAGGAGTTAGTGTAAATGTGAAAATTATGCTCAGAGACAGACTTTTGTGCACTCTATCAGCTTCCACAAATTTTGTTGAGCACCTCTTGTCTTTTTGTTGTGTACTAATCAAAATGTATGGGAGAAATGATAGATTAATAAAAAATAATCCATCTATGGAGATGGGATTTTCAAAATTTACTGCACACAAAATGATTTGTTGCTTACTAGAAATCCAAAAAGTTCAACCCAAGGTCTTTGCCATATGTTAAACTGAAAAATAAATCAATATAAAATTCTTTTCCCTAAGATTTTATCATACTCTGCTGAACTGTTTTACTTTTTTATTACTGAAAGGATCACCTTTGCAGCAGTCCTTTAGTTATAATGGAGTCCCGAAAAGGGGGTATTTTCTGATTGCCAGGATTGTAAAATGTCAGATTTTTTGCTATTGCACAGTTTCAATTGTAGTGTGGGCGCAATAATACAATAATAACAAAAAGGGCAAATTATTCGAGAAGCTGACACATACATAACAAGGAAGACAAGACAGTGTAATCTAGATATATTAAACCAAATGTTTCTATGAACCTTCATCTACTGTTAAAATGCTATAAAAAAAACAAACCTGTTAATAAATAATAGTAAATACTTTTACGTGTGTTATATACACAGTGCACCCAGAAAGACGATACAGTGGAGAACAGCAGCCTGCTTATGTTTGACTGATACTGTCAAAGTTAGGTGCGTATCGATTTTTAATTTAGAAAGAACAGCTCCTACACAGATCCATTAAGTGTGCTGCATTAATGCCAAATACTAGGGGTGTTAATTGGTGGTTGCATGTGCGTTGTGTGCGTTTCGCCTACGTATCCAACCACTATATAAAGCACCCTATAAATATTAATTAACATACTGTTTACAAATTGTTTCTTTAACTTACAGATGGCAGAACTTCAAACAATGTCTTCGGGTTCATGGGTGGCATGCGATGTGGGGCGGGGGGACTGATGATGGGCCCATGAGTGTATTAGATTAAAGCCCTGTAGAAAAACTGGCAATGTTAGCTATTGAAGTCCAGGAGGTAGGCCACATGGATTGAAGATGATGCTTAGGGCCATTCTTGTAAGATGAAAATAATAAGATTGTTATTTTCATAGTATTGTTTTGTTTAGTTATATTTTGACATTAGTTTTTTTGTAGGGTGCCAAACTCAACCCCAAGCAATCAGTGGCGATTTGCTCTGTAAAGAAATCTGCATGAGGCCACATGTTGGCGGAAACATCTATAGATGGATTTATATAGGTTGCCTTTCCACAAAATAATAATATAACTTAAGAAATATTGACATTTTATAAAGTGAGTGTGTAGTTACATAGGGCCTGATCCAGACCTACGCTCGCATGCGAGCTAACACTGATCGTAAGCGTAAAAACGGCAGAGAAAGCGCACTGCGCATGTGCATAGTGACAACTTCCATCGTACCAAAGACCTTTTTCGGAGCGGCGATTATGGCGTCCGTATTGTTTGCGTTTTTTCCGACGACATGGCGTGTTTATAGTACAAAGTTAGTACGGACGCTGGAGTTAAGGTGGAGGGAGCCATTTAAATTGTACACTATGGGCGTGCTTAGGCCGCTACAAACAGCGCGTCGCTACGAAAATACGTGCAAACACAGGGAAAAGTTAGGGTAGGGTTCAGCGGGCGTAATGAAAGGAAGGTAAGGGGAGTGTCTTGGGAGTGAAAGTTTTTATGCTGCAGCGGTAATACGCTCCACTCTCATGCGTAGGTCTGGATCAGGCCCATATAAACAATTAAGGATTAGAACAAGTGCTATACAAAAGAGTTACAATAATAATAAATATCTATTGACTATGTATTTCACAATATGATCAAAGGATATGGAGTGACTGCTATGCAATAGACATGGCATCTTAGTCCCCTACATTCTATTAGGGATCATTTTTGTAAACAGCTCCCATTAATGTCAATTTCATAGTTCTTTTAAAACAAAATATGGACTGCTGGGTGACCTCAAAAGGTCATCATTGTTCCATCAAAACTTCATGTAAGACCTATGGCCAATCCACACGGAGAATGATGAACCCTGGAAACTTCCTCCTAAAGCTTCTGTATGCTCTGCTTGAATGCAGAGCATACAAGCAACCGCGAAGACCTTGAGAATATGGGGGAAATGTAGAATTGGCACCACTCCAAGCCAAAGAACCACCATCAGCACCTCCAGTCACAGTATCGCCAATCGCAGCACCACCATTGGCACTTCTATTATAATCACATTAAAGAGCACCACATTCCCATCCTCTATTTCAACAACATTACCACCAGCCACCACCTTGCATGCCAGGAAGCACCAAAACCCCAGCAGCATCCACCAGGTCAGATGGCAAAATGGCAATAATGAGGCAATGCCAAATCTAATATAAATGCAATATAAAAAAAAATATCAAAGGCACTTGCAAGTTAAATACCTAGTGTCCCTTTGCACTAGTGCAAATACATTTAACTTGCTTTAGGCAAATTCCTTGGAATATGATTATGTTGTGAAATATTGGAAACAGAACAATAGTCTTGCATACAACCTCTGGTGCATACCTTCAGTGCCGTAGGGGCACCTAAAGCATGATTTTAACAAAGAAAACGTGTATTCAATTATCACCTTTGTAGAGGTATGGATGTACAGTATTGTTTACAATTTGTGGGTCTGTCCATGGATGTAAAATATGGCAAAAATTACAAGGATAGACAGAATCCCCTAGAGAAATTGAACACATAGAGAACACAATTTAATAATCTTTGACAATACTAACATTCTTCAAACATACACGATTTTACATAGATGTCATACCTAAAAGTCACACATTTTCACCTTACCTCTGTGACAATGCTTGCATATTCCAGATTTCCTAATGACAAAAGAATCATGGGCACTACCAGGAAATATGGAATAAATACTTCCGAGATGAAGCATCACATACAACCTGAATATTTAAGAAATTATAATGCTTTCAATTTAAAAAAATATTCATTAACTTCCAATGGCATCAGTGTTACCTGTGTGCTATCAGCTGTCCTGATAACATTAAGGAAGCAGTGAATGTCCTCAGTGTCATGTTCAGCACATGATAAAGGAATCTTGGGATATTCCCTCAGAAATTGTATTAGTATTGTAATGGTATTGCTGTCAGCATCTTATATCTCGCCTCAAGGTCATTCCGCAGGTGCAGAGTTTCCAGGATGAAGTCAAGCGGTAATCTGTAGGTTCTAACGAGGACTACTACAAACACATATAATACATGCATGTATTGTATTGTACAAACACAATGGAAGTTGCTCTATCAACTTATAGGTAAATGCAAACATGTGCATGAAAGGCAGGGGTAATCTGCTAGCCACAGAACAAAGGAAAGAAAATGCCTCAGCAACACTGCCATCAACCAGTAACAGACTATACCGTCTATCTGTAAAATAAAATGCAGAAATGTCCATTACACATATTTGCGCAAATATATGATAAGCCACCAGCCACCATCAAGGCCTTTCTGCATATAGTGATACTAACTCTAACAATGAGAGTCCCAATGTTGGGTCATATATATATCCGGACCAGAGACAGCAGCTTGGCTTCACACATCCCCCGTGCCACGGCGTATCGACTATCTAGGCAGAGAGGACTTAGACGCATAAGGACCGCAGACACCCTGCTCTCACGGACACTGCTACAGATAAGCATAGCTAACCTGATTGTTGCCTTTTACCTTCGTTATTGCGGTATGCATGCATTTTATTGATTTCAATGAAGTAAAGAATTTTAAATGTGATAACACTATGTGGTGCTTCTGATTTTATCCTGCATATACCTGCTGTGAATCCAAGGGCTTTGAAAGACACCATTTACGGGCTGTGCACAAAGAGTGCTTCTGGTTCGCATATCTAAATACTATTTTGGCATTTATCTGTCCTGTATAGTGATACCAATAAAGGTGATTGCAATCACATAATATAATAATACTTTTTCACTGGGTGAGAATTGATTTATCCCAATATACTACACTATATGATCCTTTTTATTTTTTTATTTTTTATTTCTTCCCATGTGTTTACTCCCACCAACCTCTCTGTGAAAGGATATACTGTCCCTCAAGATATACACTGGATTATTGAACTTTCTATAAGTTTAGTCACAGGCGCTAATACACAGAATATATTTCTACATACATATATATATATTTATTATTATTTATTTTTTATTAAGAGCCAAACTTACCTCAGAGGCACCCCTTAAAGCCTCCAAAATAGCTGCTGTGGAAAAACACTCCCTCTGAGCTGCTGCTCTCAGACAAGCTCCCAAACAGTACAAACACAAAATGGAAGTTGCTCAATCAATTTATAGGTAAATGCAAACAGGTGCATGAAAGGCCGGGGGGTAATCTGCTATTTTTATGCACCTGTTTAAAAAAATATATATATATATATGACCACACATTGGGACTCTCATTGTTAGAGTTAGGACCACCATATGCAGAAAGGGCTTGACGGTGGCTGGTGGCTTATCATATATTTGTGCAAATAGGTGTAATGGACATTTCTGCATTTTATTTTACAGATAGACGGTATAGTCTGTTACCGGTTAATGGCAGTGTTGTTGAGGCATGTAATGTATTGTACCCATTGTATGCAATATATTAATAAAGGCTTTAAAGTGATACAGATGCTGACACAAGTGCAGCATTATATCCCTAGGAGTGTACAATTAGTGGTGTTGGGACATGTACAGCCGAACAGCCAAAAACACTGCAGCAATGTTCTCGGATGCATTCCAAATTCCCAGCAATGCAAACATAAATGCAGGGTACTACACTGTTATGTATAGTGGAAATTGAGGTTATATATTGTGAAAGGTTATTGACAGTGTAACTATATTAAAATTTATATTCCTGAATTAAATTAGCATCAACATAAGATTAGATTTTTTTTTCTTTAAAGCCAACACACTTTAATGCATAAGCAACATAATCATACTTTTAGCATTTTGTTCGGGTTAAAAGCTACTCAGTGCCGATCTGGAAACGGACCACGCCGGACCAGAGTCTAACCCCAAGCCAGGTATTTACCAGAGCCCCTGAAGTTAGGTATGGAATTGGCTGCAGGCAAGGGACAGGTCATGGCTCTTTGCACTACTACACAGACAGAGAGACGGTGAGGCAAGATCTGAAGTGAGCTGGAGTAGTGGTTACAGGTAGGGGAGTCCTTACTGTAAATTGACCACAACAGTCTTCTGTTTGGATCCGGATTGCTGCAATTGCAATGGGAATGTACAATGCCAAAGAACACACAGATACGCTAAGCCATCAGGCATATATTTGTGTCTGGATTAGGCCCAGAATATAGGGTCCCTGGAACTCAGCCATTAGCATCTTCTCTAAGAACTCGGATACATTTGAGAAACACCAAAATTTTTTGAAGTCTTTCAATTGAGTGGAGTTTCTTACCAAGATCCATCCACTTTAAGCATTAACCACACCCGAATCTCTGCATAATATTTTTGAGTTATTTGGGGTTTTCCAATTATTAAAAACACTTTTTATGAAACGCTAATGCATGAGTCTGTTGATTCTCAAAAATTGTCTGACTAGCCTGCTTGCAAATTCGTACCTGAAATTAATATTATTATATTATAATTTTATGAATGTATATTCTATTAACATGAATGTAGATAGAGCATTAAAATAAATTTAGACTTGCTTTAAAATGTTATTTAGATGGCACATAAAAATAAGTCAATACATTTAATTAGAGTTTTATCCCATTTTATTTGTTTGTGTTTTTTATATTCTCTATAATAGTTTTTTCTCTAAAATATTGTACTTAACTTTATAGTGTTTACCAGAAGTGCTAAACATTAGGTATAAAAATGAGTTTTAGCGGTGTGACTTTCTTACATTTTAATTACAGTCATAATTACAATGGATGTAATTGCTCTTTTTAATGTTTCGTTATGTGGTAAGGTCCCACACTCATAGCATTCATAAGCATTTGCCTCTTCACACATAAGGAGAAAATATATTTTAATTATAATGCTCTATAATAAAAAAAGGACAAAACATGCAAAAAATAATGGTATCACATGACTGTTCAAGTAGTTTAATATTTCTCAACATCTTTTTACATTTACAATATATTTTATTCTACCTAAAAAAAACACTTTGGGCCTGATCCAGACTAATTACGCGAGACAGAGGGGAGTGCACGCCCCCTGTCACTCCCCTCTGTCATGCGAGCTTTATGGCAGCTTACGCTGCCATAAGCCTGCATTAAGTCAGACGTGCGGATCAGCGGTCCGTACGACCGCTGATCCGCTACAGTGTGGGCGCCCCCTCCCACACTGTACACTTACCATGCTTACCCCACCCGCGGAAGGGAAGCACAGCCCATTTCCTCGGAAATGGGCTCGGACAGAACAAAGATTGTCTGATTGTTGATACGATTGTTGATACGCCCTCCAGATAAGTCAGGTGCCTTACGCACCTAAGTCACCGACGATATTAATTGTGAACCCGGTCCTTTATATGTATCAATTTTTATCTTTTTACATGTATTTCATAATTTCACTGCAAACCTTCAATGTCATCACATCGGTAGTTAACCCCTTTTACTCAAAGTGAGCAAAGCATGTCTATAGCATGACAGGCAGCAAAAGCACACCATAAGGCAATATGCCCAAGTGACAAGAAATAATGAGGATTCTGTTTCATTTTCTTTTTTATAATAATGCACCACGTAACTTTGACCATTATTATGTAAATATGTGTGTGAGTGACACTTGGCCAGGCAAAGACTGCGATTGTAGGCACGATGAAGAAATCGATTGGGCAGATCTTTTCATCTGCTGCCATGTTGTATCTGGGACCTTGGTTTGCTGTAGGACAATCTTATCTGGAGATGGATCTGAAGAGAATTGTACAAGTGTGTACCCAGATTTAGCTAAAATATTTTAACATTAAGGTGCAATGTAAATGTATATGTAATTCATTCTTGTCTTTGCAAAAAGAAATAAAATTATATCTTATTCAATATATTTCACAGTAAATCTCATCTCGTGGTGACTGATATTTCCTTTAATAATGAAGGGGAATCTATCTTCGCTACATTATAACACAGTTGCATGTTCTTGGGTCAGAGAGCATGCTTGGTATGGCACCATTAGCATTTCCTAGAGTCTGAAATTTGCCAGGACTTGCAACTTCAAATGAAACCTAACAGTACTCACATGATCTGAATCTCCTTACCCTTTCAGGCATACCTACAAAGTATATATTAAAAGATCACTGGTCTTGCAATGACTTGTATTATTTAAGAAACTGAAAATTAATGATACAGAAAGCATGTTGGATTTATACATATTCATTTTCAACTGTGTTGTCTGAACTATTTTTACTAGTAGTATTAGAAGTACATTTATATATTGTATTCAAAGGGGAAAGTATATCTCATATTACTGTAATGTAAATGTTATTTTACCTTCAGTTTTAAATACCATTTTACCTATTTTATAAAATTCTATACATTAAAATACAAAATGTATGCTGACATTTTTGTGCACTTATAGGCCTTGGCAAGATCAAAATTTTGGAATGGGTACCATGTCATATATTCTTATTTCAACAAGGTACAGTTGTGCTCAGTTAAACCTTTCACAAAATCAGGAAACTCTCTGCCATGCATGGCAGGCCAACCTGATGGAGAATGTTGAATATTGCTTTATAAATCATTAAACCTTTGTTTGCTTACCACTTAACAGCTAACAGCTTCCTGCAAAGACCAGACAATGGAGCTGATGTCACCCATTCAGTATCCATACAGAAAAATTGTATGACTCATCCTGTGAATTGAATGGGTGATGTCAGCTTCAATGTCTGATCTCTGCAGGAATCCTTTTGAGTTTGGGGTCGGGCACTAGTGAGTGAATCTTTAAGACTTTATAATCCTCCTGATAAGGGATGGTGCACCGAGAAATTTAAGTAGTTTTAACAGAAAATATTTTTGTCTATGATAGGTTGGAGTACCTATCATAGACTGAGTTTTCTCTTATGGGCACTCAAAGTCTTATTTGTAGTGTCAATGTATCATTAAAAATAAAAGTTTATTAGTATGCATTAAAAATAACAGCATGTAGTTTTTAAACCATTTGTAGTGAAATATCTTGACACCTATTTTTCTATTTGCATATCTTAATCTAACAGTGATAAACACCGATAAAAATTTTTTTAAAATTAAATTGTAATTAATCCCTTAATTGTTGTACCATTATTTATTCTCATAGTTCTCTTTTTTACATTGTTGCCGCTTAGTATCTATACCTTCAATTTCTTAGATTTCTTAGTGCATTGCTACTTATAATTATATTTAACAATCTCCTATCAGAAAGATAGTAATATTAGTAGCTTCTATAAATGCAACAGCTTAAATATATTGTACATCTATCCAGCAGCCAGGGAGTGACTTTAGCATATTTATATCAGTAAAAGTTCACTTATTTAGATAGAAAAAGGACTTTTATTATATCAGTAGCCTCTGCCGTTAAATTTCATAATGCACATAAGAATGTCTCCACCGTCCCGTAGGACACAAGAAAGTATCCCCGCTGTCCCGTAGTTAAATTGCTTGTTATTAGCCCCTCTGTTTTATGGAGCTAGCGGCTATAGTTAGTCCTCTGAAATCCTTGCTAGCGGACTTTGCAATGCTTAAGAGATAGTCACGGGCTAAAGTAAGAGTGTATGAGAGGGATACAGTTAGCTATAGTTAGTCCTCTGAAATCCTTGCTAGCGGACTTTGCAATGCTTAAGAGATAGTCACGGGCTAAAGTAAGAGTGTATGAGAGGGATACAGTTAGCTATAGTTAGTCCTCTGAAATCCTTGCTAGCGGACTTTGCAATGCTTAAGAGATAGTCACGGGCTAAAGTAAGAGTGTATGAGAGGGATACAGTTAGCTATAGTTAGTCCTCTGAAATCCTTGCTAGCGGACTTTGCAATGCTTAAGAGATAGTCACGGGCTAAAGTAAGAGTGTATGAGAGGGATACAGTTAGCTATAGTTAGTCCTCTGAAATCCTTGCTAGCGGACTTTGCAATGCTTAAGAGATAGTCACGGGCTAAAGTAAGAGTGTATGAGAGGGATACAGTTAGCTATAGTTAGTCCTCTGAAATCCTTGCTAGCGGACTTTGCAATGCTTAAGAGATAGTCACGGGCTAAAGTAAGAGTGTATGAGAGGGATACAGTTAGCTATAGTTAGTCCTCTGAAATCCTTGCTAGCGGACTTTGCAATGCTTAAGAGATAGTCACGGGCTAAAGTAAGAGTGTATGAGAGGGATACAGATTCCCCTACTATCGAGCTTTACAACATTAAAGGAAATAATAATGACGGGTGTTTGTGCACAGCACCCGCCAGACCTGACGCGCGTTTCACTAATGCTTCGTCGGAGGTATCAATTGGTGGATTGCCAATTGAGGGTTTAAATATACTGGGGCTATATTTTATTGGCTGACTAGAAGATTGATGTACCTATTCTCCAATCAGGAGTGTGTGATATCGTTAGCATTGTATCTAAATCTTGCAATTTTTTATCTTTTATTATTTTGTATTGTTTAGAATATTCTGACTGATTATATTAACTATTAATGATTAAAAAAAGTATGTTTTATTTTATTTTATATTTTTATTTTTTATTTCTATTATATTTTATTAGAAAAATTTCTGTTATTTGATATTTTGTTATTTCAATGATCTATTATTTGATATTTTGTTATTTCAATGATAATTTTATTCCCATATTTTATCAAAATGCCCTTAATTCTAGCAAAAATAATTATATCATTATTTTATCAAATAATTAATTGGACCAAAATAGTTTAATAGCATGATTTTTTAATTTTTATACACTTCCAGAGTATTCATTTTGTATAATTATATATCTCTTCAACTATATTATGTTTTATTTTATTTTATGTTTCAAGGTATTCTATTATTATACATTAACCTGATAATAAAATATCACACAATATAGTGTAAAAAATATATTATAAAGTGCTAAAATTAAATTAAATAAAAAATATACAAATAAATAAATAAAAAATTAATTAAATTAATAAGAGGGGTAGTTAAATATAATTATATTATATTAGTGATTACCTATGTGAATAATTAATTTAGTGTAAAAATTATTATAAAGTGCTAAAATAGATAAAAATAGAGAATTATTAGGTGAATATAATTAAATTATAATTATATTAGTGATCACCTCATGTGAATTATATGGAATAATTAAACTAGTGACCAACTTATATAAATAACGTATACAAAAGTGAAATTATAATCATGTGATTAAATATTTAGTAAATCATGTGAGTAATTAGTGATCTTAAATAATTATCAGGTAAGTATTTAATTATTTCTAATGTATCTAACTATGTGAATTGAAAATAGTTTCATAAATTTATCTAGTGAATCTCATAATTATTCAATATCAAGATAAATGTCTTTTCAATATTTAATTATTTATCCAAAATATCTCCATTTAATTTTAATTTATTATAGTGACTCTAAGTTAAATTTTTCTTACTTTTATAATGAATTACTGTCTTCACTGGAAATTTTTAAATCATTAATCTAATTTGTCTCCATTTTTTTATATTTATTCCTGATCTGACATTATGATTAATAGAGATTATAATATTATCATCATAGTTCCTTCAGTTCCTCTGCAGGAATCCAACACCTTCTAAAAGGTAAATAAACAAAGTGTTAATGATTTACTAATTCACTAATGGACTGCAATCCAGCTTTCCCACTATGTCGCGAAATGACTATCTTAGAATGAAAAGCTGTATCTGAGCCCCACTGTACATGTTCCTGGTTTGAGTTAGGATACTGGACAGAAAAGGTTAGTGTTAGGCTTCAGAGAGTGGAAGGTTAAGGTTAGGCTGTGAAATGATAATGGTTAGGGGAAGGTTAGGGTTAGGCTGCTGTGAGGGAAGGATAAAGTTAGGGTTAGGGAAGGGTTAGGTTGTAGGAAGAGAATGCTTAGGGATAAAAAAAAAAACATTGCTGTTGTCGTATGAGTCTTTAGAGAGCATGCCGTCATAGGAGCTATGTCCTGTAAGGGCAGTCTGCTAAGAACTTCCAGCAGTCAGTCCTTTATTAATGCAAAGTGATTTGTCAGAAGATAGATAATTGAATCGACAAACACCCACACACAATAAGGCATAACTGGAATAGACTTGACCTACAGACTAGACTAGACTTGACCTACAGGTGAATAAGCAAATAGACTAAGAATATAGGTGCTAAAATAGACTTTACTTTTACTGTACAGTATGTATTTTGAATTACCTGCATCATGAGAGACAAACAGCTTCATCGGTATGTGTTTTATTAGTTACCAGAGTAAATCTATGTCAATCATTATTATGTTACAGGAGCTAAAGGCTGCAGTATGCCTGATGCATAGCCAAATGCCATGAGAGTGTTCTGAGCCCTGCATGCCCACTCCATCTGTAATGACACAACCATAGCCTAATCAGTATATATAGCTGGCAGGGCCCTCTGTTGTTTTGCAAGAATACTAATGACAGAATGAAAAAAAAAAATAGTGCAATAGCATGCATATACATATATATACAGATATCTGCAGACATGTGAGAACAGAGAAGCCTTGTAAGTGATGGGTGGCTTATCACATGTCTGCAGATATCTATAACTAATTCTCTGACTTTTATATTAAAGATAGAAGATTATGGTTAGTCGCTGGGTAATGGCTAGAGTGCCAGACCGTGTTTTGTTTATCTGTAAACTCTCCTTGCTTTGTGCACCTGCAGTATAAATGACCTTATAGATTGATCAGAGCAATCTCTATTTTGGAAGTAGGATTTAGACATGACTGCTAGCCCAGCTTATATTGAGCATACAGCAGGCCGTGTTTAGATATGGATTGGGTATAGTTGTTTGGGTAGGCCCTGCAGACCCCTACTCACCCATGAAACGTCCAGCAGAACACAAGCCGATGCACGGCCATTTACGCGAGGGTTTGGATAGCGACCATTTGCTCTTCATCTCTGAGTGTGCTCCGTACAAAATCATACTGCGATACTTCAGGCCAGCTGGCGTACGCTCACCTCTGAATTGGGCCCACTGTAAATTATAGTTGCAAGTGTGTCATATGACCTCCTCTGGATACATGCTATACATGCTACATGGCCTTCTCCTTCTAATTTTTGGTCCATTGATGGACTGGAGTCGAAGGTATGCTCTATATATATATATGTATCGACGGGTGGGATGGCACTCCCAGCTGCTAATGTAGTTCCTCCGGTGCTCTACCAGCAAAAGTATGCACAATAGATTCCTATGGGTGGCACTCGGAGTTTGCATAAACATCTAGAATAACAACACTAAGTCGTCATGGTATTCATTACCGATGTTTCAGTACACTCTTTACTGTTGTTTACTGCTGCCCTGATGAAAATACAGTAAAGAGTGTACTGAAACGTCGGTACTGAATACCATGACGACTTAGTGTTGTTATTCTAGATGTTTATGCAAACTCCGAGTGCCACCCATAGGAATCTATATATATATATATATATATATATGTATATATAAAGGAAACACCTAAACAGGAAAATTAAGGCTATGACTGATAGCAATCCATTACATTCCAGCTATTATTCAAGCTTTTAACTAGTCCAGTGCATGGCACTCCTAACCTTAATTAGTGACTAAGCAAGTCAGCTTCTAGAAAGTGAGTTATATATAATGCATTAATATTGTTTATATTTAAGTTATTTTAATCAAAGTGAAAACTGTAAAGTCCCTTGGTCAGAGTAAAATATGTCAATTTTATTTAATATTAATGCAATTAAATGACTGAAAGATAAGATAAAGGCTATGGACCGAATTCACAACTACGTTTTTTGTAAGTTACGTGCCTATTTCTATGTTCTGCGCTTATCTTAAAAGACCGCATGTACGCAATCTACATAACAAAACGCTATGTAGATAGCGTAAAATATTTACTATGCGTGCGCATTTGTGCAGCACTTACAAATAGGCACGTAACTTACAAAAAAACATAGTCATAAATCCAGTCCTTTCCGTTCAGAAAAAAATAAATCCTTTTTAAAAATTTGTTTTAATCTGTACAATTGAACAAGGTTTGCTAAACTCTAAAGTACTGCAATCAAATGAGCTCATTTCAGAGCAGATGTTCAATTGAACAAAAACAAGATCTTTGCCCTTTATGGCACAGGAATATCTTGTGGCATTATAAGAATGAATGTAAACATTTATTTAATATGAGTTTCTTATTCCAATTCAATGCTTTAAGAAAAAATAGGACTTAATTATCTTTGATGAATATTATAAGTAGCATCCCTTATATTATTATATTGCAATATGCTTGAACTGTTTAAATACTTAAAGACATGGTGCCTGATCCAGAACAACGCTTCGGAGCGAATTTACGCGTGGCGGAGACGTAAAATTGCGTATTCGTAAGTACTGCGCATGCGCACCATAGAAAATACGCTCAATAGCGTAGCGTAATTGTGAACGTATGGGCCATTCACGTATGTGTCACGTAAATACTTATGTGTGGGCGTGCCAATTTTACGTGCGTCCAAAATACGTCTGATATACGTGAAGTAGGCGGGGAGTTGTATTTAAAGTGTACAGTATGGGCGTGCTTAGCTGCGTAAATTCGTCTAGCCCATACGTACGTGTGCGTATGACTGCGGTTACGTTGGAAAAAGTTAAGGTAGGGTTTGGAAAGCGTATCTTGACAAAATACGTACATTCAAGGGGTGTGCCGAGGGGAGTATAACGAATTTACGCGCACGAAAATATGCTACGCGAATAAACGTATGGCAAACTTCGTTCTGGATCTACCCCATGTTTCTTTATATCTATTAATTAAATCACAGTGTGAAGAAGTATAAAACTATAAAAATATAGACATGAATGAAATTAGCTTCCAAATAAAGGACCGGATTTACAGATCCGTGTTTACTAAGTGCACATTTTTACGCACGCATGTAGCAAGCCAACACCCATGACACTCCCCTAGCACGGACGGGTTTACGATGACTTACGTCTCCATAGGGCACCCTTATCTCTACATGGGTACTTACGTGGGTATGTTACTTAGGTACGGGCGTATCTTACTAACCGCGCCCTCAAAAGCCCATTTAAATGCCCCTCGCCCACTTTCACGTAACTTCGAACGTACAGAAAACAATCACGCCCCTCCGTATGTATGTCCCTAAGTGCAATTCACAAGTCCGTGCCTAAAGGACTTCCGCGGGTAAATGCTACGTAATTTGCATGGAAAAAGTTACTATGCATGCACAGTTAATCCGTTCCTAAAAATACGCATGCAACCCCTCGCAAAAACGTATCTGTGAATACGGCTCAATTAATTTAAAATTTTTTAAACATACCCACAGCACAATACATTCCAATACCTTAAGCGTTGTACTGTATTTAGAAGATTAAATGCTGCCACAATGTTTCTGTATAGGTAGTAGATGGTAGCCTGTGAGCAGCTTCCTGGACTTAGACATGCCCTGTAGTTCATGCCCTGTGGCTCATGCCCTTGCGTTTAGTTGCGTAAGCATGTTCTTATAGTACGTTGACTATGTCCCTACACCAGCGATTCTCAACCTTTTTTTCAGAGAGCACCATTTATTCACAATACTTTGCAGATCATGTAGACATATATGAATACTTTTTCGTTGCATATTTTGCAGTGGTTTTAAAGTATGTTTTCTACTTTATTAAGTATATAGAGGGCTGAATGCATTATGGCATCTTGTTAAAGTACAAGTACAGCTGCTACCTCCTGACAAACTTGTACAGTTGCCCTAAGTACAAGTAAACAGCAGTCAAAGTACCACCAGTGGTACTAGTGGAGTTAAGAACCCCTGCCCTTCACCACTAACCTCCCATGAAACACAATGCAAGTGATCACCCCTGCCCTTCACCACTAACCTCCCATGAAACACAATGCAATTGATCACAACACTGCCTTATATATGGGTCAAGTTTGCTGTAATTGTGTATGCATTTGTCTGAGCATGCACAGAGCTGAGGAACGCAGCTAAGTTACACCATTGCAATCTGAAACAGGCTCTTCACATCAATAGTAAACATGAAAAACAGTTTTGCATATCACAAAAAAGCCATATTAGATATTATGTGATAAAATCACATGCACTTTATGGGATTGGTGAGCAAAATGTGATAACAGTACTACAGCAAAATATAACACTAAACTGCTAGTTGCAAATATAAAATGGTTTAATTGGTTGTAGAGCATCATGGCTTATAAACCTGACCTTTCCACTTCAACCTAGTGTTTTACGCATTATTCACCAAGTGTAAAAATCATCTAATTGGTAATTATATTTTAGGCAGCAATGGGAAAATTGTATAAAATGAAGTTTGGTTCCATTTTAATTGGTATATTCACTGTGAGCATAATTATTTGATCATCTTTTTTTGTAATTGGCAAGGATTACAAATAGTTTGTATGGCACCAAGCCATGACATTTCACTGCAGGAAACTCCAGCAGTCATCTGTCTAGTGCTAATGAAGGTGAACAGGGTTGAAGACTGCAAGGCAAATTAAATCAACAACTTTCTGTCTGATATAAAGCATCACATATAAAGAATAGCAGATGTTATGTGTGAATGTGTATGTTTGGGTATATATATGTATGTGTGTGTTGGTCTTTAATCAAACTGACCTGAGTATAAAAAAGTAGCAAAGATTGCTGCTTAGAAACACTGAGAAAACATTATGACAACTTGTCAGGCTGACTTCTTCACCAGGTCTCAAGTCTATAGACTTAGTATTAATGGAATAGTGATTAATTATTTCAGACCGGATTTACGAAGATCTGTAACAAGGCATGGAAGAGGTAAGTACACGCCCCTGGCACTCCCCTCTTTCGGAAGCAGTTGTGGACACTTACATATCCAGAACCCTACCTTACATTACTGCTGCTCTCCTCCCCCTCCCCTTCCTGAACATGCCCAACCCCTACCCTTTTATGGAAGTTCTTCCCATACGGAAAAACTTCAGACACATAATATCTGACTAGCGCATGCTACTGACTTGCAAAAGTCCTCTTACTGACTTTTTTCTGAATCAGGGCCTTCAATGTTAATATAAAAACTATTATCTCTAATAGTCATAGTAACATGTTACGACCCTGACCTCACCTGTGGCTTTTGTGACTTATCTGGGGCACAAGGGGTAAATCCCAACAGCCCCCTGGTCTGTTCTACAATGACTAATGCCCCTTATCCACCCCAAATATGACTTATTACTAATGAACTGCCACCACCAAGACTATTCACAGGAGGTCTTAGGTTCTCCTTTACACAAATCTAACACAATTAGTCTTTATCAGAATTATCATCAACCCAGAATGATCCCTTCTGTTACCATTAAGCAGCATTTAATAACCAAGCTGTCTTCCACATTAATCTGCAAGAACACAGAGACATGAACTTATTAATTAATATTTAATATGACAAGAATCACAAAAGAGTAATCAAATGGACATACAGCATGCAAAACAGTTTGTTGTAAAATAAAAAGGGAAAAACACAGAAATACTTAGCAGAAAAATTGGGAATAGGGAACACTTCCTTCCTTCCAAGATCCCATGAAGTGAACTCAGTTATGTATGTATACTACACTTTTTAAAGAAAAAAACTGCTCCTCTCCACACAGCCCCCACCTTTTTGACCAGTGACAGGGTTGGGTCTGGAGAAACTCTTCTTCAGAGATCTGGCTTTTTTGACCACCCCCCCACCCCGGTATGTATACTACTTAAAGAAAAAAACTGCTCCTCTCCACACAGCCCCCACCTTTTTGACCAGTGACAGGGTTGGGTCTGGAGAAACTCTTCTTCAGAGATCTGGCTTTTTTGACCACCCCCCCCCCCC
>WWET01004313.1:105843-118561 GCA_011038615.1 Limnodynastes dumerilii
ATGCAGGGGTGTATGTGAGGGAAGGGCTGGTAAGCAGGTGATGGTATGTGAGAGAAGGGGTGGTAAGCAGGTGATGGTATGTGAGAGAAGGGGTGGTAAGCAGGTGATGGTATGTGAGAGAAGGGGTGGTAAGCAGGTGATGGTATGTGAGAGAAGGGGTGGTAAGCAGGTGATGGTATGTGAGAGAAGGGGTGGTAAGCAGGTGATGGTATGTGAGAGAAGGGCTGGTAAGCAGGTGATGGTATGTGAGAGAAGGGCTGGTAAGCAGGTGATGGTATGTGAGAGAAGGGCTGGTAAGCAGGTGATGGTATGTGAGAGAAGGGCTGGTAAGCAGGTGATGGTATGTGAGAGAAGGGCTGGTAAGCAGGTGATGGTATGTGAGAGAAGGGCTGGTAAGCAGGTGATGGTATGTGAGAGAAGGGCTGGTAAGCAGGTGTGAGAGAAAGGTTGGCATACAGGTGGTGTTATTTGAGGAAAAGGCTGGTATTTAGGGATTGGGATGTGAGGGATGGGTTGGTATGATAGTAGTGTGGTATGTGAGGTAATGTACATTGTTCTCTCCTCTTTAGGACATCATGGCTCTATCCATTCACCTGACCCTCTATTGCAGCACAACAGAGACTCCAAGACCTCAGAGCTGCTTAAGAAACACCCGGCACCAGCTCCTCTATCATTCTCTGCACTGATAGTGACATGATGCAGTCAGTGTCATGGCAAGAAGATACTGTAGAGGAGTCACCAGGTGCTATTGCTGGGAGCAGCTTAGCCATGAGGTAAGAGAAATCCCCTCTGGTGCTGAGGCTTGGGGAATGTTTTTAGGACACTTCTCACAGTTTCTAGCATAGAATGACAAATATTCAGACCCAGGGCCGGGGCTAGGGTGTTCGGCGCCTCCCTGCAAACTTTAAATTTGATCCTACCTGTTAAACAATTTGTCATTACAGTTACTAGAGTATAGTATATATGTAAACATCATAAAACACAATCTTGTAAACACAATAAAAGAAATCAAATCATAGCCACTACAATACAGGCAGCATTCTAGTCTTCATTATACAAATCCCATTTCATCCTAAAAACTGCAATACAATACAGACTATATATCTTAGGGACACATACCTTACCGACATCCTAGTGACCGCTATACCATACAGGTCACCTTACAATACAAACTGCATCCTTCTGACCACTGTACAATAAATTCAACATTCTTGTAACCTGAATGCACACAAAATGCAATGCAGTCACAAAACAGAAAACATTTGTAACAATAATACAATAGAAGCACAGCCTTTTAAGCACTAAGTTATCCAGTTTGGATGAATATATATACACTGTACACACACACAAACTGGATAACTTAGTGCTTAAAAGGCTGTGCTTCTATTGTATTATTGTTACAAATGTTTTCTGTTTTGTGACTGCATTGCATTTTGTGTGCATTCAGGTTACAAGAATGTTGAATTTATTGTACAGTGGTCGGAAGGATGCAGTCTGTATTGTAAGGTGACCTGTATGGTATAGCGGTCACTAGGATGTCGGTAAGGTATGTGTCCCTAAGATATGATCTGTATTGTATTGCAGTTTTAGGATGAAATGGGATTTGTATAGTGGAGACTAGGATGCTGCCTGTATTGTATACATTTGCTTTCTTTTATTGTGGTTACAAGATTGTGTTTTATGATGATTACATGGACACTATACTCTAGAAACTCTAATGACAAATTGTTAAACAGGTAGGCGCAGATTTAAAGTTTGCAGGGAGGCGCCGAACACCTTAGCCCCGGCCCTGTGTGGTACCTATCCAAACCTCAGCACAAATGCTGGTGTATCAGCTTGAATGCTGAAGGAAATTTTATGACTGTGTGTAGGTGGAGGCCCATACACAAAGAGCTTGCGGAGCATGCCCCGTGCCTGCTTCTGATCAGAGTGCAGTCAACAGTGCACTCCAGATACGTTAAAACATTTGTAATTCCTAGGGGTTATGTCTAAGTTAAACACGTATCCTTGCTGCACATGGAATTAAACGTTTAAACACCACCACTGTGTTTTCAAAGCAAAAAAAAAGTCAACCCGCAATCTGTTATCTATTATAAAAAATTGTTTACATTTCTAAATGTTTTTTTTTTCCTTTTAGCATAATGACAGGCAATAACTCCCTGACAAACATAGTAATATTCCCCGTTGTATAAGCTGGAATAGAAAAAAAATTCCACTTGTATAAACACTAAAAATGTCATATTAACTTTTTGCAAATGATTTTGTTAATTAATTTAACACATCACAACCATATATAGTTCTTTAGCTTGCACTCGTTTCTAAAATAATTTTGACCAATACACTACACGCGCCTAAAAGAATTAGGAGCAATACTCTGCAGACATTACACAAAAATTAGCCAATCAAAACTTCATTTCTGATAATGACATGTCAAAGACCCAATCCAAGGAGGTGACACATGATCAGACCATATTTGATGAGTATGTTGTTGATTTGCTAAAATTCGCAACACGTAAGCACATTACACTATAAATCTGCTCGCATGAATGTCAAAATTCTCAAACGCATCTCAAAATGCCTCATGATCATCAATTAAGTTGCACCGAACAGCGTTGGGTCCTGGCCACCAGAACAATCACTGTATTAGCTGCCAAACATGAGAGCTCAAAAACAAATACAGCATGTTGGGGTGACAGAGGAGTGACCTGGCTTCAGTGGTATTGGAGTGACTTGAACCACCACCAGCCTGAGCTTTTTGCCAAAACTACGCTGTCAAATTTACAGACACAGAAGAAAATACAGCAGCATAGGAAGATTTAACTCCTCTTCCTCCAGTGACACTTGAAACACCTCCATCCTGCTACTCCATCTCAAGCCGAGCTCAGAACCAGAGCCACTACAGATAGCCCATTTTCTCCTTCCCCCTTTTCACCTCTTATTCATTCACCACATCTATGTTCTTCTTCCATACATTCTTCTCACCCTATTTATTTTTATCCTCATTCTCCCCCTCACACTCTGGTGTCTATTTCTTTCCCTCCCTCCTCTACTTAATCTCTCCAATTTTCACTTTCCCTTCTTCATATTTTTTGTGAGGTAGCGCCTTTGGCTTTTTCTTTCTTTCATTTTTGCTGCTTTTCATCCTTCCCAGATTCTCTCCCCCCACCATCACCAGTTCTTCTTACAAAATCTTTGAATTTCATTTCATCTCCTTCTTTACCTGAGAGTTTCATTGTTTGTCGGAGGACTCATCTGAACATCTACAGCACAGTAGGTTTTCAAATGATCTTGTTCAATGTACACCAGATAATCCATCTCTTGTTATCTCTCTTGCTTTATTATATAGTATAGCCACTTTATTATTACATGGAAAATATAGTGTATGCTCAAAGGTTTATTTTAAAATCACTTCCACGTTGTTCTGTTAACTACATACTTAAGTCTTTTTTTCTTTTTATTTATTGACAGGAACTCCATCTTGGCTGCTGCACTCCCTGGCATACTCCTTGTTCACATGTTTGCACATCATCAACTCATATACTCTTTGTGCATTCTCACAAATTCTAGTCATGTGAAGAGGATTCAGATGCTAATTCTTATTTGCAAATAGAAAAGAAATACAAATAAACCCTCCCAAAAAACAAGCAAAAATAAAAGCCTTTCTTTTTTTATGTCTTTGTATTTTTTATTAAGTGTACATACATACTGAAAATAAAATTACAATGTAATAGGTACTCCTTACTTATTATTTAATATGAATGTTAAAAAAATGCTAATGGTAGTCAAATGGTTAAAAATCTACAAGGGTTAATGGTAAAGGTTATATTACATATAATACATGATAATCATGTAGCTCTGATACCATCTGGAAGTGGCCTTTGAGCATCTCCCCTATATATGCAAACAGACTTTGGCTTGTAACGATCCAACATTACTTATATAAGAGCAGAAATGTAAAACTCATAACTTTATAGAAAAGTCAACACAATAGCCAGGACACATGATTGTCCTTATTAAACATTTTAACATGCACATAACAATATTTTTACTTTTACCTTTTCTACAAAGCACTCTTAGGCTGCCGGGAGATCTCATCGCCCAGTTCCCTGGAATCAATAGCGCTATCTTTTCCACATTAGGAAGATTTAGTTAATTCATGGGTTCTCAACTGGTTCCTCAGGCATGTTGCCTGGCGTCCTGGAGCTTGTCTTTGAGGTGACGTTTTAGGTCCTGCAAAGTAGAAAAAAAGCAAACACCCAAATATTAAAAACCAATGTCATAAAGCAAACTGTAGCAAGATTTACATTTTACACAAATATGAGTATAATACAGACCTTTTCAAGACTTCATGCTGGTTCCTTTGGTTTGGGTCTACAGAATTGTGGATCATTCCAGATCCACAACTTGGCCACAGCTGATATTGGCTTGGTAGAATGATAGAAGTCATCCATAACAAGTTGCACCAGCATGTCAATCTCAGCAGCGCTAAAGTTGGGCTGGCGCTGCTTGGAGGTAGTTATCTCCCCATTCAAATCACACGTTACTGAATGTATCATTCAGTAACTGTGTTCTGTGCGGAAATCAGTTGGGCCACCCACCATTGCATACAAGATATGATGGGTGTGCTTTTGGCAATAAATCATACAGTAACAGCTGGGTTTAGGGCTTACATTCAATCCTATAGTACACATGCACAGAGTTGCGTGCAGAATATTTAAGGTATAGTCCAAAGCATAGATCCACCATCTTCACATAGGAGAGCAGGGGAGAGTACCCTTTCTCTTGTGTGTAGTATTGTAGATCATAAATCCATACATTAACCTTTACTGTGGAGGCTATGAATGGAATTTCCTTTTAAATATGGATCAGGCCCAGTGTGCTTTGGCATTTTTTTCTCTTTGTTTGTGTTACATATTTAACACAATCTTTACAGCAGTACAATCAGTATATTCACTGATCTGTTTCAAATTTAAATAAGAAAGTTAACCTTATTATTAGAGATGAGTGCATCCAAATTCATATGAATTTTAAATTCATATTTCAGACAGATCAGAATTTCAGTGATCCAAGGTGATCTAAGCCAGAGCTTGTTTACTGGCGCAAAATTTGTATTCTCATTCAAGACAAAATGTCATTTTAAAAAAAAATCTAATCCTCAGTGTTTTAAGTTGCATTATAAAAGCCTAGCTCTAAAATCTCAGTTTCCATTTTGGAATACGTGGTGATACAAAGTTAGACTTGCTCCATAAAGAGAAAAAAACCTTGCAAAAATAATAAAAATTCAAAATGAAACCTCCTGCAGGTGGATTGACTCCACACCCGACGACAAAATGGTGCACTCAGTAAATGTTGAGGAGAGTGAAAGAGGGTCTGTTAGAGCTACATTTGAGTCCAACACTGTACTTCTACAGTATTATACCTAGAAAATTTCTTAAACATATGCTAATGAGAGGATTAGTATTTTTAAGGTAGATGATGGCAATTTAAGTAGGATGCCACTTTGGAAGTTGATTATATGACACACATCAAAGTTTAACTTAGGAAGGGCTAATAATTAGCATAATGATCAAAATTAATGTTTTGACAAAACAAAGCCATGAGAATTGCCCTACTTCAAGGAACACTGTAAAATCGTGGATACCTCCAGCTATTATTGAAACTACAGCTCTAAAAGGTGTGGAATTTAAGCAGATACTGGGTGTGACCAGCCTAGGATTGATCACATGATACGCTCATAAAAGGAAACAGAAAACTGATCTGGCTCCCCTTGCTTGCCTAGCACATGGTAAACAGATGCCTGCTGGAGAGGTTTGCCACACACTGCAACAAGGTGCTGTAGCCCTAACTGGGAAAGTAACAGCTTGTCTATTAGATTCCAAAGTGACAAGGATGATTTTGTTGACTACACTCAAGAAAGACAGGCAAAAACGCAAGCCCATGAAAATTACATTGTTATTGTTTTTTTATACAAGGACTTTTTTTGTGACTTTTAGATTTCTCTTGTTACACTTTTAATTCTCATCACCATTGTGCATGTACAGGAGTGTATTTGGTATTATTAGTATTTATTATGTTATTCCTCTTAGTTTAGTCCCCCCCCCAATCTTTACCTTTTTAGTCCACCTATCCCCCAGCACCTAGCACTTTTTTTCATCCTTTGCATATATCTAGTTCTAGTGTTACCTTTGTGCTTACGGCTACTTTTACTTTTAGAGGAGCGCCATCTTATCTTTTTTTTTCCTTATCTAAGGTGCACAAGGGTGGATTGCAAGCAATTACGGTCTAAAATATTGTGCTAGTGCAGAGTAGTACTGTGTAACACTGACTGTAATGATTATTGTGAGCACCTCTGCCAGATGGTTAGATTGTAAAGGACACAAAACAAAAACAAACTTTACATTTTCATTAAAAACTAAAAATTTTGTAATTATTTATGACTGTGTAGAAATGAGTGAACACATGACAGCCATGGAGTTCATCAGCAGCTATTTCTGACACTTTTCAATGCTTTCAAAGTGTCACATAACACGGAAGTGTCTGTAATAGGTTGCGGAGGGTGAGCTCTCTGGACATGAACACGACATGTAGTAGGTCCAAATGTTTTAACTTAAGCAAGTCCTATTTTACACCTGCATTCAGATCCCGGATTACGCTCAGATCTGAATCCACCGTGAATGTGTGCTCTTCAGTTGTGCATGTGAAAGATATGCTACATAAGCTGGTATATACTCATCTCTGAATCGGGCCCTCTGTGGTCTTGACCATAAACAACTTTATCATCATCTGTACACTCATTAGGGTGCAGCCCTGCTGTACACAAAGTAGACCCAACCTTCTGCAGTTCAACAAGCACCAAGCTAAAACTTTTACTGAAGTGCTTGGTTTGTTAAACTATGTGCATGGACTATTTTTTTTTTTTTATTTAAATACAACAAAAAGGTCGATGGGAGGACAATTCTATCTTGCACCAATATCCTTTTTCAGGATATATTTACAGATTATATTCAATGATAGCACTCAATATTCATAAAAAAAAATCCTGTTCTGGTACCCTGTTATGGAGCCCTAGATATCTTGAAATAAAAGTATCTCCATTTTCTGTAAGTGTATACTCAATATTTATATTCTGAATGTAGCTGTTGAACCTTCATATCTACTGTAGCTTGGAAGCAACACTATGGTCTCTATTTACTTACCTGCCTCGTTCCCTGTGAATGAAGCTGCATCAGGCTCGCTTATCATCACAGCGAGCCTGGCAGCTTTGTTTACATTATTTACAAATACTCACCCGTCCTGTGACTCCGCTGGGTCCTCGCAGTGCTTCTCATTCATGCGATGCATGAATTAAGTACTGCAAATGTGCAGTAACTCTCATTTGGGACTTAGAAAATTTCAACTCCCGACATGAGAAACACTGAAAATGCGCAGTGCTTCTCTTTTGGCACTTAGAAATTTTCTCAAGTCCTGACATGAGAAACACGGCACATGTGTTCATGTCTATTCATGCCGGGACCGGACAGCTGCAGCCCAACGGGTCACCCGGACAGTTTAAATATTTATTTATATTTTTTATGTGTCTTTATTGATTTTATTGATTTTTTTTAACTTGGAAAACTTTTTTTTAGTTTTTTTTATCTCGGGCAATATTGCTATGTATTCCGGCGGTCTCCCCATACATACCCCCCTTTTCCTCCCCCTAATAACAGCTATTAGGGGGAGGAAATGAGGGGTATATGGGGACATCACCAGAATACTTACCACTAACGCCAGTCTGAGCTGGCGTTAGTCTGACGCCGGGAGTGGAGTGTAAAACTCAGCTCCGGCATTTTGCAAATATGTTACCCTTCATTTTAATGTGATATCACATTAAAATGATCTTTGTAAATTGACCCCTATATGCTTGGGTGGTCCATTTTGAATGTACAGTTAAACAATTTATATTGCATTATGGGAAACAGAGTTCCATGTTGATACTGGTAAAAAAAATCAGCGAATGATGGATGATGTATGTTGGCACCCAATTGCTTCTGCATTTGTACCACAGCTGTCAGCAGTTTTGCCAGCCAGATTCCTGCAGCCTTTGCTCAATATTGATGAGCATTGACAGTTGTGAGATGGTTGACAGTTAATAACTGCATATGAATAAATGAGATAAATTCTTAAGTATGGGAAAAAACAGCTAACAAATAATATGGTTTGCCTTTTTTTAATAACTTTTAATGAATTGCAAATACACATATAAACACAACATGAAATTAATTTTAAAACCAAAACCAATACCATCCACAGCTAGGATATTGATTTTAAAGAAATAATATGTTTTAGAACATCTTTTATAAATATTGATTATAGAAAAAGATTATGCAGCTGTAGCTCTAGAAGGTTAAAAGGGTATACATTATGTGAAAGTGGTGGGTACTGTAGGGCTTTTCACCACAATGGATGATGAGGATGGTATGGGTTCATAAATTGTCAGCTTACATGTCAGGTATAAATTGTCTAGAGCTGAACGTACCTGATGGCATACCATATCTCAGCATTTTATTTCACTGCACATGCTCAGCTATGTTGGAAGTTCTATTGTTGTGTGATCCAGACTTAAATGCAAGTCACTGCACAAGCCCTTGCATGTAAAAGGGACTTTATTGGGTGGGAAAGGGTGGGGGCATGTAGTCAATGTAATTAGGGTGTGCCCAAGCAACGGAACTCAATCCAAACACAAATGCATATATTAAACAGCAAACGGCATGGTGCCCAGTCATCTATCCGGCAGCCAAACACACCTTAATGAAATAAAGAGACGGACACCGATAGCTGGGTTTTAAAAGGGAACATAGTATTTATTTAATTGAGCCTAATTGAAATTGAAATTAGTGATTAACCTAACTTGCTGACTTTAATCACGCCAGTCTAAAGCACTAAAGTGGCCCAATAGCAAGTGGGAGGCTCAGCAAATGTAGCATCCACAGAGGACCACCACCTTGACCTCGGCGCCCCCCTGTCTGATCCACCAGCAAGACACTCGACCCGTTCCTAGTAGGGCCTGACCGTGACGGTTCTGGTGCCCTCGCCCAGTGGTTGTGTTGCTATGAGATCAGCGCCCCCCCCCACTTATAATAATATAATTGGTAGCTATCGGCAACATCTCAACTTTTCCGCAGTTTAGTAAATCTAGCACTAAGATATGCTAATGCTACCTATGCATTCTGCTGTTATAGAATATAATACATTTATCAAATATAAAATAAATGTAAAATAAAATTATATGTTTTTCCTTAAATTCATTCTTCAATGTACTTTTAGTGAGTGAAGCGATTGTACAAATCATAGCTACCAATTCCTGTATAAATTACAGTGAAGTATCCTGTGCTTTAGATTGCTTTGGAAAGGCAATGTATATGGTAATGAAGCTGCTTTGTGTTTGGCTTCTCTGTGTACGTATGCTACCTGCCATTCTTGTGTGTGGATCCAGACCTGTTGTTGCAAGATCCTTTGCAAGAAGTAGACTGCCCACCTTCTATTTATAAGCGGCACGTCTTGTGTTCACCTCTGGATTAGCCACTTAATGTTAAAATCAAATTGAATGTCATGCTATCAAAGAAAAAGTTTGCTTTTCAAGGCAATAAATCATGTCTTCACTGGAGATCAAGTTAGATTCTACCTTTTGCTTGACTGTATAAATATGGAGCTAATTTCTCAAAAGTGCCTAAGATCAATCTATGAACAAGCTAAATAGTATATAAGGTGCCAAACACCCAAACTTAGGAAAATCCTATCCTGCAAAAGATTTGAATAAATCTGCAAGTGTTGGGCTGCACAATTCAGACATCTAAATCCTACTCTTACAGATGAATTTCTATCCCTAGGTTTCTAAATCGAACACACAGAAATTCCTAAAAATAAAGAGGTCCAGATTGGTGTCATTAACATTGTACTTTTCACTGCATGTTATGTCTTTTGTGTACCTTTGTTGATCACATGACCTTATTTTAGTTCCCAACACTTCCTTGTATTCACTCTCTGCTGCAGGCATAAGTTCACAGGTGTGGTTCATTCCCTTGCTTGAACTCATTGATCAGCAGCTCTAGTTAAACCCCTCTCCGACATTCATTTCCCTGTCAGAGCAACAGGTTTTCTTGCCTGCTGATATTGCATCCTTGAGTCCTCTCATGTGTTCTGGCTCCCTAGTTCCAGATCCTGTCTTCAGTCCTTGGTTTCTTTATCTGGTCCCAGGTTCCTGTATTCCATTGTATCAGGTTCCTCCCTGTGTTGCTGGTGTCTGCACTTCCAGTGTCCACTGCTCGCCGCAGTATTGATTCTCAGTAGCCACTCCTATGTTTCTTCCTGCTATCCATGAATCCTGTCCATCATCTTGGCATCTGTGCACTTGTCCAGAGGGCCACGACCTGACACCTGCCTGCAGCCAAGACCTACCCAACATCAGGGGCTCTGCTTGTTACAGGTGACGCAACCAGGACACAGAGTCTAACTAGAGCCTGGTCTTCACGAGAGCCCCGAATGGTGGGGATAGGCTGGGCTGCAGGACGCCTAGCAGCTCGTGGCCCCTTGAGATGGCACTCGGGAGAAGAAGGATGAAATAAAGCATGAACAAGTGGAGGAGTAGAGACAAGCAGGAGAGAGCAATAGCAGGACCAGGAAGCTCTGATGAACAACACTAAACACAGTCAAGGACTGAAGACCAACATGACGTACAGGGGCACTCTCTCACGCACTTACGCAGATGATGCACCCCAGGGATGTCCACGCATTCTCACTGGATAGCAAAGGGCAAGGCACAGCAGGAGGGAACACAAGGATTAAAAGCTGAATAACACTGGGAGAGAGAGAGATAGGGAACAAGGCAGGACAATGAGGCACTGAGAAATCCCAAATAATAAGTAAAAAGTAAAAGCACAAGGCAGAGCAATTCATAGACAGGGCTGAACTTACGCTATAACTGGCAGTGGATAATTGCCACAGCCAGGAATATAAAAGGGCTGCTGACCAGAGATTGGCTGGCAGATCCAAGCCTATGACTCTGATTGGCTGAGTGATCCATCTGTAACACAGCAGCCAGAAGGTCATAACAGACAAAGGGAGGAAGAGCACGCCCACTATAGCAACAGCTGCTAACAATCAGACGGGTGAGTAATGAGTATGAGTATGTATGAGTAATAAATATGAGTAATAAGAAAAAACAAAGTATTCTTCCTGCATGCAAAGAATAAAATTCATTTGACTCATCCTAAAATTCAACA
The DNA here is from genome assembly GCA_011038615.1 of Limnodynastes dumerilii. Taxonomy (NCBI): domain Eukaryota; kingdom Metazoa; phylum Chordata; class Amphibia; order Anura; family Limnodynastidae; genus Limnodynastes; species Limnodynastes dumerilii. The sequence continues at coordinate 117,102 of WWET01004313.1, forward strand.
TGGTATTGCCCAGGTGTAACTTTCCTCCTGCTTCTCTCTTATTTTCAATCTCTAGATCTAATCCATTGCTCTAAAGTCTGGACACGGTAGACTGCAATCTAAATTTAAAAACAGATGAAATCCAATCCAAATGCACGGAAACGAGGGGAAAACCAAAAGTTATGATCTGGTCCATTGTGATTTTACGCTTTCCGTGTGTGCAGGAGTCTGTCAGCCCAACCGAGAGAGGGCAGTGGCTGGTTCTGTACAAGATTAATGAACTGAGGCCCAAGTATGCACCCAATGCTGCTAATGCATGGACTGATCTCTGACTCTGAGGTGTCAGCAGATGGACTCATACCTTGACCTCGGGTATCAGACTGGTTATAACATCTGCAGGGCGCATGTGGAGGCACAGCTTGCATGCATAATAGGCCTGACGTATGTAACTCTGGATCCAGTCCTAAATATTTACTCATTTTCCCACAAAACAGATTAGTTAGAGATGGATTTAAATAAAGTATTACTGCAATAACTCGTTATAAAGAAAGATATAAAACTGATTGATGTCCATGTAAGCATAAAACCTCATTAAGAAATGGGATGTATGAATGAAACACAAATGTAGAAAAACATTTTTAATGAAGATTAATACCAATGATTGTGTGACAAAGCAATATTGGAATTTTTTTTCCCATATAAATGACATGGCGATATGCAAAGCATTTTTCCATACATCCTGCTTTTAGCTCCTCAACCCAACTTTTAGAAACAGACTGTGGAGCACATAAGCAAGAATTTGTATCTCTTAAGAGTCTTTGTAAATGAATTCAAAATAAACAACAAAAAATTGTTTTTGGATAATAAATAAAACAACACACAAACTCCAAAAAATAGTAACATTTAAAAAAAATGGCTGAGCAAAATGCTGGCAGAGCACTGCTATTTGCAAAAAAAAGCAGTATGATAAATGGAGCACACTACAGTATGTTGCAACATGGTGTAAAACTTATTTTATTGGACTTCTTAATCATTGTCAGCTGTGTGGTAGGTCCGTTGCACTGCATGTGCACTAGTTCCAAAGATTTAGCTAGGTCTGTTTTACCAAATGTATATCTGCTCACCCAATTTACACCTACTCTGAGCTGGTGCAATGCCCTAATTTTCATTAAAATATAGTGAGAAACCTTTTTATAATGATTTTTAAAATAAAGACTAATACACAGACAGATAAGGTCCCTGTTTACACTTTTTAGAGCCTGCTTTCTCAGTTATTAGGATCTTAAGAGGCATATTTTGAGACTTTAGATCATGTGCTTGTTTATATATATATATATATATATATATATATATAAAATTATTTTTAAAGACTAATACACAGACAGATAAGGTCCCTGTTTACACTTTTTAGAGCCTGCTTTCTCAGTTATTAGGATCTTAAGAGGCATATTTTGAGACTTTAGATCATGTGCTTGGCTTGT
>WWET01004314.1:11624-49641 GCA_011038615.1 Limnodynastes dumerilii
TCTCTCTCTTTATACAAGCTCTTTTCTACTAATAGCATTGACATAACATATAACTAAATATGTACAAATAACTATTATTATTATTATTATTATTATTATTATTAGGCTTCATATTAGGTGACTTATGCAAGCCACTTGCATAAGTCATCACTAACGTTAGATGTACACCTTCAAGCACCATATGTTGTGATATGGAACACAATTCCATCTGCAAGGAGAGTCTTATGGTGGGATGCCTTTAGAGTGCCTAAACCTTAAGCTAAGAGGTGTAGGTATAGGCATGTAAAAAAGACATGGTGGGCGGCATTAGGCATTCTTTATGAATCTGCTTTAGGACAGAACACAGATCCTTGCAGAGAACTTAAGGTATGTTTATGGCTGCGGATTTGGACCACGCACGGGACAGGAGAGTTTACTTCCCGCTCCTGTGAAAATTTCCAGACCACGGAACATGTGCGCAGGTGTATTATATGCATCCATTCCATTATTATTATTATTATTATTATTATTATTATTAGTAGTAGTAGTAGTAGTAGTAGTAGTAGTAGTAGTAGTAGTAGTAGTAGTAGCAGAAGTAGTAGTGGTAGTAATAGTAGTGGTAGTAGCAGTAATAGTAGTAGTGGTAGTAGCAGTAGTAGGAGTAATGGTAGTAGCAGTAGTGATAGTAGTGGTAGTAGCAGTAGCAGTAATAGTAGTAGTAGCAGTAGTAGTAATAGTAGTAGTGGTAGTAGCAGTAGTAGGAGTAATGGTAGTAGCAGTAGTAATAGTAGTGGTAGTATCAGTAGCAGTAATAGTAGTAATAGTAGTAGTAGTAGTAGTAGTAGTAGTAGTAGTAGTAGTAGTAGTAGTAGTAGTATTTTATTAAAAAACAAATATATTGATTAAATTCCTTTTTCTTGGATAACTTGGTAAACAAGTAAAAAACTTATAAACTTATAAACAAATTGTTAAAAAATGAAATAATTGTGATTTTACAAAGAGAATAAATGTCAGCATATCTTATTTCATGTATTTTCTTTTCCAGGTTATTCACACTTTGCTGTCATATTGAATAAAAGTATAGAAGACATTGACATATGAATGCTAAGCACACAACTGATATACTTAACCATTAATCTTGTTGTACTGCAATTCAAGTTTGACATTTTATATTAGATATTGTTTAGCTTACAAGAAATATCCAAGGGCACATCATGTATTTATATATATTGCTAAGTTTTATTCTGTTTTCTTGTTTCTACCTTTTGTGATCCCATAAATATTTTATGTGTTACATTGCATCTCTTCATTAGGTATCAATGAATAGAAATTCCTGTACTTCTCTCTGCCACAATGTTTGTCATTCCATTTTGTCTTTTTAAAGCCTTTTGTCAATACTATTTTATTAGCCCAAAGTAAAACTCACTTCAGATTTATTCAATGTATTTTCAAAGTTTGCACTGGTAAAGACCATAAGAGATAATTATTTGATAAAAAAAAAAAAAAAATAACACTTAATTTGGAACACCTAAACTTTTAAACTCAACAGTTTTTTATTTTTATTTTTTACTTTTCTCTATTTTAATGTGATTACAATAAATCAAATATTTAGAAACTCATACCTACCTAATAAAGCAAATACCTGTTATAAATTAAATATTTAGAAATTCACACCTCCCTAATACAGTAATTGTACTATATTAATTAAACATAAAATATGCATAAATAATGTAAATTTAGAAAACAGCTAATTTAAAATATGTGATATATTGTCACAATTTATTTCCTAAAATGATAAAAAATAATTGATTTAAAGCATATGTAATCTTGAGAAAAAATATTAATAGAATGGAAAATAACCAGTCCATCAGAGAATTTATAATTGTTGGTTTTAATAACATAAATCATCACCAAAATCTACTTTTCACATTTTTACTCTTACTTTTTATATTAATCATAGTTGGGAATGTCATTGTATTACTTGTGATTTTGCTAAATGCTCGTCTTCAGATACCAATGTACTTTTTCATTTCCACATTGTCACTGATTGAAATTGCCATTGTTTTAACAGTTTACCCAACATTGTTTACTATTATTCTAAAGGGAAAAGCACATATCTCTTTTAACTGTTGTTTTATTCAAATGTATGTTTTACATTCCCTTGTAATAACAGAGAATTACTTACTGAATATTATGGCTTATGATCGCTATGTTGCTATCTGCAAGGCACTACGGTACCACACTATAATGACTTTAAAGTTCTGTAAGATACTAATATTTCTGTGTTGGATACTTGGTTTTGTTACACCATTAGCATTCATCATTATAGTTTACAGAATGCCTTTTTGTGGACCAAATCAAATTAAACACTTGTTTTGTGACTCTACGCCCCTTTTAACCCTAGCTTGTGTTGATAGTGGGAACAGCATGATGATGGAATTTACCGTTAGTTATTTCACAATTATCTTAACTTCCTTTTTCATTGTTGTGACATATATCAATATCTTGATAACAATTCTGAAAATTAAGACATCAGAGGAACGTAAAAGGGCATTTTCCACTTGTGCATCACATCTTATGTTATCTGTCTTTTACTATGGAAGTGCTGCATTCATGTACATACAACTTCAAAGAGATTACTCTCCGGAATATGACTTAGCCACAGCAATTCACCATTCCATGTTGAACCCACTCTTGAGTCCTCTCATCTACAGCTTTCGAAACAAAGTGATTATGAATTTTCTAAAGAAAATGTTTCAAACCAAAAGATTATTTCTTATAAATAATAATATTGCTATTTTAAAAAATAATAATATTGCTATTTTGTTTGAAAAGAAAAACAATTCATGAAATGTAAGACCAAGATATATTCTTTTAAATTAAACTGAATTTGACAAAAATACGTTTTTTAAAAGTAATTGCTTTAATGTTTTATTTTCTTTCATTTGGGTGTAAATGATTCTTTTTAAGTCCATACAATATCCCAATTTAAGTAAAACAACAGTTAGTCAGTTTAGTTTAGTAACTGTAATAGACATTAAAAATGCCCTTCTTGGGGATATATTGAAAGTAAAAATGTTGACAGGTCAAATTGTAGACAGGCAAAAATGTTGACAGTTGGGATATTATTCTGTTAGTATTACATATATATTACAGATATATTATAAATCTTTTGATATTTTTACAAACAGCCTGTATTACATTAAGTTTACAGATGTTACAAACTAATACTAACATAATACTCAACTGTTGACATTTTGACCTTTCTACAATTTGACCTTTTAGACATTTAGACATTTCATACCAGACCCAAAAATGTATTGTAAGGTTATAGAGATAACATCAGTCAGTAAAAATGAAGTTCCTCTTCAGATGGCTGAATAAATCCAGAATTAAGTCTAAATTTTTGAAAGTGTATGGACCTGATTTACAATTAAGAATTTGCAGCTTATTATATTATGAGTATATTTGAGAAGGGATATACTATGCATGCATAGTAACTTAATGTATGCAATTTACCTTGGACTTAAGAACAGGCTCTGAATCACCATTTCTTCAAGAGTTGCAGGGACTTAAAAATGTAGGGGCGTGCCGGGAAACATTAAGAACGAAGATAAGAAGAGTGGGTGGAGGTAGCAATTTAAATGGGGAAATTTGGGCGTAGTTAGGCAAAAACAATCTTAAATAGCTGCCTTACACACACAACTATGAACCTAAAGATAAGGTAGCCCTATGGCATTCGTAAGTCAGTTAAGAAGCTGAAAACCAAGGGCATGTCAGGGGAGTCAGCATGCTCCTTTGTGCATATAATTAAGAACCTAAAACATTCTTAAGAATGCTTGACACTCAGTAGAAGTGTCTTGATATTAGCAGATTAGACAATAAGACAACTGAATAAACATAACAGAATGGAATATTGATTTCTATAGGTTAATAAATCAGTGATGGATCAGGGGAGAGATAATGTAAAACAATGTTATATATCAGAGCAATCCATTTGTAGACAATTTTGAAGTGTGAAAGTATGTAAATAACAATCAACATGATAAGCACTGAAAAAATTAAATCTTTCCCAACAGCTTCTGTAAACTTGAAGGTTAATGTAAAATAGGTTTTGTAAAATTGTAATGTTGAAATAACTGAAACAGTGTGTGTTATGTAACAATAAAAATTCATTTTTTTTTTTTTAATGGATGAAGGTATTATGACCTTTAAAACATAGTAACAGTGGGCCAGTTCCAGGTTTACAATTCTGTATGTAGCCGCTGCAACAGAGGCTAACATATGGAATTTCTGGTTCACAATACTGCACGTAATAGAGTAGGACACTCCCCCTGCTCTCCTGTCTGCGGAGAGTGAATCTGTGACCAGGGGACTACCTTAACTATTCCACATGCATCTCCATGCATGTGGAATAGTGGATCTTACGTAAGGGTTGATCCCTATACGATTTACATTCTGTCCCATTACAGAATCTGATTTCCGCATCTGGTAGATGTGTCTTGTAGCGGAAGAATAGGTATTGTGCATGCACAGTGTCTATTCAGAACTAACTTACGTACATAGCATACGTAAATCATCTCTTTTTCTTAAATCTGAATCCGGCCAAGTGTTATTTCAAATGTTTTTAGTCTGTTCTTCATAAATGAGGTTTAAATGGGTATGGATGACTTTACGGAGCATTTTAGATGACATCAATTTGCTATATAGAGCTAGCTAGCTTCTTGTTTTGCCTGTTTTTATGATATACCATATTATTAATTAGAAACTTATGTCACACTCTTTGCTAAATTTTAAGCTTTTTATGTATTATGATGAGATTTTGGCTCAGTGAAAAGGACACACATCACACAAAGGACAGACTGAAATATTGGAGAAGTCATTGTAGATTGTAGCAATCCTTTCAGATTTTAGACTTGCTTCAACTTAAATATACAAACAATGGGCCTGGTCTAGACTTAAGGTTGTTTTACGCAAGCAAGACTACCTAAGTTATGCACTACTAAATATAATGCCCTCCCCCAGGCACTCCCTTCCCACGTACGTAACTTAAGTGTTCAGAACCCTACCTTAACTTTTCCTTATGTATTTCTGGTGATACGTATTACATCTTATGTAAGCGCCTTACCCAGTCCATATACAGTATTTACTTAGAAAAAAATTGTATTCTATAGCAGTAAATATTCTCTACTAAATAACTTAGAGCTCCATTTACTAATCTTAGCACTGTGACTGCTAATTAAGTAATCAAAGTTTGCTACAAGCAACAACAATCTCCAAATTTATAGTTTCTCACCCCTCTCGCAAGGTCCTGCCATAATCTACAAAATCATCGCCAACATCGTAGGATCTTAAAATGTGAATGAAGACCTTGCATAAGGGTCATCTGTTGGGACTTCATTTAATCTTCAGAGATTTTTTTTTTATTTCATTTACCATACATGTGTATTCTAGTGGTCTACACCTATATAACTCCCTTTTCCTCCAACTAATAACAGCTATTGGGGGAGGAAAATGGAAAATTTTAGAGAGACCGCTAGAATTGTTATAATTGGACCAATAATGCTTCAAATGGTGTTCTTTAAAGTCTTGACATGGAATGTAAAACTCTGTGCCAACACTTTGTAAATATAATGATCAGTTGGCTTAATTTCCATACAGCAGGCTAGCAATAGTTGGTGTAGAGGCTAGCTGATAGCATTGTAAATCTAAAACAATTTGATTTTACATGAAAATGCCTTTTATCACTTGAAATCAAAGCGATCAACGTTTTGCAAATGGAGTCCTAAATGGACATGACCATTATTCCTCTTATTGCACACTTTCTTGCAATTTATCAGTCGACAAAATGTGTTATAGGGGTCAAACACACCACTCCAGCATTTTATGTAGTGATCTGCTGTGTTGTGTGTTGCTACACCATGAATTTACCACCAATGAAAATCCTGATGCACAATAATTGGTGACATAACTTCTAGAAGTACTGTTTATTTTAAAGCTTTTTACTGAAATAGAGCAAAGGAAGTATATTTGATGCAAATTTTTATTTGCCTTTTATACAAACTATACTCTTGATCTTGCTGTAATATTGATAATAGCATTGTTTTGTTTTTTTTTACTTTTGGAAGTTAATAAGTCAGCATTAATGTGAAATTTAGTCTGGATGAGGAAAACTAAAATAAAATATGTACAAAAATAAAAAATATAAACCAGATTTGATAGGAAATAACTGATTCAAGATAATTCTCAAAACAATTAATATTAAGCTAAATAAAATTTAATTTAATGCCTTAAAGGGTGTCAGTTCCACAATTTAATCATATGAACCAATATTTATGTCTAAATTTAATTTGTTTTCACTCCTTTCCAAATGTAAAAATGTGTTTTCCCTCATTATTGATAATGTTAATTAGATATACACAAATACTGGACACCTGATACTATCTCTGGAGATATGTTTCTTTCCAAAGTGTTTTTCCCAGAGGGTCCAATGTGTTTGCATAAAATCAGATTAGAGGCAAGATTTGAATCTTTCTGGTGGCAAAAATGCTACCAGGTGCTTTTTCAGTCTTCTGAATAGCTACGGTCAATTTAATCGCAGTTACAAGTCACTGGGGGTCTGTAACATCTAATTACCAATTTATTTGACTTACAAAAAACTAAATGTTGTGTGACATGTTCGCCTTAAACAATTTAAAAAAAACTAAAATATAATCAAACCATCTTTTAGTGAACGTGTTCTTGATTTTCTACTGGACCAAAATATGTTTTAGTAAATGATACTTATAAGGTCCATATGACAAAGGTAGGTGATTGTAAATACCCACCAGAGTTTTCTTTATAGATTTGCATTTATATTTTAGAGTCTAGCATTCTAGTCTTATTTGTGGTATAACATGATATATTGGAAAAGTGTGATATGGAAAGAAAATAGTTGTAAGGTAGACAGTTATCCTGTTGACACTTAATAGCCAGCAGGTTTAACATATTGGGGTAGATCCAGAACTACGTGTGCAATACGTTTCCACACGTAACGTGTTTTTGCACGCGTATGTTCTATACACTCCCCTAGGCACACCCCTTGAATGTACGTAATTCACAGAGTTCCGCTTCCCAAACCCTACCTTAACTTTTTTCGCGTAACAGTGTACATCCGCTAACGGACGTATAGACTACGTGAACGTACGCCGCTTAGCACGCCCAAACTGTACACTTTACATACAAACTTCCACCTACTTCACGTAAACCGAAGGTATTGTTGACTCACGGAAAATTGGCACGCCCCCACACGTAAGTATTTACGTGACAATTATGTGAATGGCCCATACGTTCACAATTACACTATGCTAATGAGCGTATTTTATATGGTGCGCATGCGCAGTGCTTAGAAATAGGCGGTTTTACGTCTCCGCCATGCGTAAATTCGCTCCGATGCGTTGTTCTGGATCAGGCCCATTATCTTTATGCAATGCACAGTGTTGGTTAAGTCAACAACTGTCAGATAGAATATTGTAATGCTGACAATTACTTTGACATTACAATAACCCTAATCCCAAACCTTAGCCATACCCTAACCTTAATCCTAACACTAAACTTAACCTTAACCCTTTCCCAGCCGCTAAGATGTTATGTCTAAGTCCACGAAGATAATGGAAACAAAGACCCCACAGATATAAAACCATTAAAATTTGCATGTATTGTGTTCTGTATTGATTTAGGAAAGATTAAAAAAAAAAATTATAAGAATTTATTCTAAGACTAATGTTTAAGACTATGGACCGGATCCAGAAGTCTAAAAAGTGGCTGTTTCCACACTTTGCAAGCATGCAAATAGAAATCTTAAGTGTTCTAGGCCAGAGGGAGAGGGGGAGGGATATGTAGATAGTGCAGTAAAGACTCATTTAACCTCTTAACCTTTTACTTCCAATCCATATATTGGAGCTGTTCCCACATTAAATGGTAAGTCATCTTTTTGTAACCTTGGACAAGTAAAGGGAGTGGACCCTCTTCACTCACACAGGAGTTAGGATACAGCAGGCAGACAGGCTGGGAGTTCATGCATTTGCATTGTCAATTGAGTTTGCACAAAACATAACCACAATTTCCAATGATTGTTATATGTTAGTATACAACCTGCTGCACTTAGCATACTGATCCAGGCCTTCATATGCTTTCGGATTTGGAACATTCAAACCTTCCATTATATATGTGGGTTTCTCCTAAATGCAAAATTAGTGCTTTTTTTCCAGTACAGTCTGGATCAGGCCCAGGGTCAGTTGTGGATCTATATTTTTAGCCTATGAAGATTGAATTATTTTGGGGCCCCTTTGCAACCTGAAACACCAAGGTCCAAATGGTGGAGAGCAGGGTAGTGGAGTCCTTATGATTGGGCTATACATTGAGCCCCTTTCGACCAGCAACAAGGTCTGCGTAAACACTGTTAACTTCTTCAGTGCACATAGTGACAATGACAGCAGCTCTGTGTTCTGTCCCTGGCTGTATTATAAAATCCATCATCTGGTTGGTGTTGTAGAGATGCAGTCTTCACTTACAAAATTGCGTTTTCAAAAGACAGGCAGTAGAAAGTTTATTTTTGGCTGCCTGTATTGCAAAAATGTTACTATTTCAAAAGTTTGAATTATGAATGGGTAAGCATAACATTTGACATACTTCACCCATTCATTCATTCGGAAAAAGCCACTGGAGGTGAGTATAGTCTTAAGGTCAGGCTGTGAGGAGAAAAGTTTTAGTGTTAGGCTGCGGGGAAGGAAATATTAGTATTAGGCTATGGGGAAGGGAGTCTTAGAGTTAGGCTGTGGGGAGACGAGTCTTAGGGTTAGGCCGCGAGGAGGGGAGTCTTAGGGTCAGGCTGTGAGGACAAGAGAGTTAGGATAATGGAAGGGGAAGGTTGGGGTAAGAAATAAGGAAGGGTTGGAAATTTCTCACCATTTGCTGCTGCTTCTTTATCCTGGGAATGAACCATGTGGATTGCAGGGGAGTCATATTTTATCTGTTGAAAACAGTATTAGTGATGAGAGGTGATGTTTCCTATCCCAAGTCTAAATAACAGTGTGATAATAATGCTGGTCAGTATCTGTGTAATAATATAATAATATAATAGTATTAGAGATGAGAGGTAATAAATAACAGTGTGATAGTAAAGCTGGTCAGTATAGGTGTATTATAATAATAATATTATAGTATTAGAGATGAGAGTTGATAAATAAGTGTGATAGTAACGCTGGTCGGTATCTGTGTGTAGTAAGCAATTCAAAGATATATTCCTGCATGCCAAGAATACAAATAACTTGACTCCCCCTGCAATCAACATGGTTTAGCCCAGGAGTAACTAATTTCAAGCACTTAATTAAGTGTTGATCGAGCCCAATATTTCAATAAGAAGCACTTCAGCCCATTGGCTTATGATTCTATCGCCAAAATAACCTTATTTTAAAAACACAATCTTAAAGAGATTGGCTAAAAAAAAGTTGCTCCAGGATTAGGGGCTCAAGCTTAAGTTTAATTTGTTTCATAGTAGACCCGCCACTGCCCAAGGTCCAATAAAACAAGAGTAGTAATAAATTCAACAATCAAATATAAAGTGCTCTTTGTACACAGTTAATTACTTTCATTTGCTATTTATTTTTTAATAAATAAGATAACAAACATTTTTCATCTACATCCATAGACTTAATTATAGTAATGTAATATTTTGTTTTTTAAATTTGTTCTAGGTATTTTGCCAATATTCCAAAGCTTTAAAAAAAAAAAACATTTTAAGAAAGTATAAAGCTTTAGAATTCTGTGTGACTAAACATCAGAACCGCAGTGTAACCATGTGTCATAATGCAAGATTGGTCGCTATGATATGGTGAAAAGTGAATAAGTGAATAAAGTAAAAAAAAAAATGGTAATTGAAACGCAACAATATATGTATTAATTATTTGAAAACATATTATCATTGTCTTTACTGTAATTTTTTTCTATACCAAATACATTACTATATTTTTCTTAAATATTTATTCGACAATGACTTTTAATAAAACTGTTACTAAGTTTATTATTTTAGGATTTTCCAACAATGGACAACTTTGGCAATTATTCTTTACACTCCTATTGGTGACTTATTTACTGATTATTATGGGCAATGCAACCATATCATTATTAATCCTAGTTGACAGACACCTCCATGCACCAATGTATTTTTTTATCTCTATGTTATCCTTCCTTGAAATTTGGTACACGACAGTGACAGTTCCTTGTATATTGATACATTTTTGGAAAGGTAAGATTCAAATCGCATTCAGCAACTGTATGTTACAAATGTATCTTTTTCATGCCTTGGGCATCACTGAGAACTATTTGCTATGTGTCATGGCCTATGACCGAATGGTAGCCATATGTAACCCACTAAGGTACCACACCATAATGACCTCCAAATGTTGTAAGACTTTAGCTTGCGGTTGTTGGATTCTTGGATTTATCAGCGCCCTTAATCTTCTTATTTCGGTCTTGTGGCTACCTTTCTGTGGTCCTAATGAAGTCAACCACCTCTTCTGTGACTCATCTCCACTTCTGAATTTGGTCTGTGCCGATACTTCCACCAATGTCCTGATTGATTTTGTGATTAGTCTGTGTATGATCACTTTGACTTTTCTATTTGTTATCATGACATATATTAAGATTATAATTAGTATTCTGAAAATGAACTCTACTGAGGGACAGAAAAAGGCCTTTTCCACGTGTGGCTCCCATCTTATCGTTGTAGTCATCTTCTATGGAAGTGTAGCATTTATGTACATCAGGCCTCAGATAAATTATACACCAGAATATGATAAACTAGTGGCAATTAATTATGCAATACTCACGCCACTTTTTAATCCTATTATATACAGTCTTCGAAACAAAGAAATGAAAAACACCTTGAAAAAGATTATGCAGATGAAAAGTTCTATTAATCCGATATTTTGTCTCATTACCAAGTTTAGAAATAAGAAATAACATTGCCAAATTTCATCTGTGTATGGAATCCTACATGATTCATTTACTAAGATTAACATTTGTAATAAACATATATGTATGAACTTTTATTTGGTATGGGTTTTCTTAAGAATCATATGCATTATTTTATACTACAGTACCATAATAGATATACATATGATATTAGTACACATTTAGGTTTAATTATGACAAATTAGATTGCATTATCATTTATAGGATGTACTCACTGATTATGGACCGGATTCACAGATCTGTATTTACTATGTGTGCATTTTTACGCACGCACTTAGCAAGACAACACCTAGACACTCCCCTCACATGGACGGGTTTTCGGTGACTTACGCCTCCATAGGGCACCCTTATCTTTACGTGTGTACTTACGTGCGTATGTTACTTACGTACATGCGTATTTAACTAACTGCGCCATCAAATGCTCATTTACATGCCTCCCCCCACCCACTTTTACATAACTTCTAATGTATGGAAGACAAACACGCCCCTCCATACGTATGTCGCTAAGTGCGATTCACAAGTCCGTGCCTGAAGTGCGTAAAAACCACATAAATTGCGTGGAAAAAGTTACTACACATGCACTGTTAATTTGCTCCTTAAAATACGCATGCCATCCTACGCAAAAACAGATTTGTGAATACAGCCCTAAGTCATAATACAGCTGAACTTATGCACCATCATAGAAAAATGTTAATGTGATAATAAGTTATGTCATTTCTGATTCAAGTTAGTTAAGCGGGTCATACACTGAGCACTATTATGTTCAATCCACAATCTAAAACATCATTTACTATGTAACTTCATTTACTATGACATTTTCAAAATATTACATAGATGACACTAATAAAAATCAGTAGGAAACGTTAGCAATAATGGGCAGGATGCAGACATAAGTAAGTGCTTGAAATTAGTTACTCCTGGGTTAAACCATGGGTAACTCAAGGTAATTGTATTCTTTGCATGCAGGGATATATCTTTGAATTGCTTACTGCACACAGATACTGACCAGCTTTACTATTACACTGTTATTTAGACTTGGGATAGGAAACATCACCTCTCAACTCTAATACTGTTTGCAACAGATGAAATATGACTCCCCTGCAATCAACATGGTTTAGCCCAGGAGTAACTAATTTCAAGCACTTACTTAAGTCTGGATCCAGCCCAATGTCTCAAGCGCTGGAAGTAAATTAGCAAATTAACAAATTTGAAGAAAAAAAAAGTTCAGTGTGCAAAAACAATAAACTGCTTACATTTTAATAGAAACTTCTACCATATAGGACCAGATCCAGACCCCCATGTAAGTAGTAAACCCAGCTCCTACTCCCCCACCCACCTTGACAGATGGAGAAATACAACTGAGCCATTGCCTCACTGTCCCTAAATTTCTTTTGGTGACCCTAAAGATGCTGGAACTACCACTCTGATTGATCATACTCACCATGGCCTCACTCATAATATCTGTAATGATCCTAAAAGCTCCCTGTAAACCCATTAATAAGGTTCTGTTGGTGGCTAACCAGATAGTTAAAAGTTAGTTTGCTTTCATTCAAGAGCTGCTTGAGCTAAAGCTACTCTATCACATATAATAAGTGTAAAAGTGTTTTTGGATAAAGTCAATGTAATCACATGAAATATATAAATATTATGTATTATTGTACAATTGATTATATATTTAGGGCTGGATCCAGACTTAAGAAGGAGGTTGAAATTGGGGGCCTGATTCACACTTAAGAATCTTCTTAAAATAAGAACTAAAAGTCACACCTGGGCTAAACCATGTTGATTGCAGGGGAGTCATATTTCATCTGTTGCAAACAGTACTAGTGTTGAGAGGTGATATTTCCCAGCCCAAGTCTAAATAACAGTGTGATAGTAAAGCTGGTCAGTATCTGTGTGCAGTAAGCAATTCAAAGGTATATCCCTGCATGCAAAAAATACTATTAAATTAATTCCCCCTGCAATCAACATGGTTTTGCCCAGGAGTAACTTTAAGTTCTTATTTTAAGAAGATTCTTAAGTGTGAATCAGGTCCTAAGAGAGGAAAGTTACTCCTGGGCAAATGTTATTTAGACTTGGGATAGGAAGCATCACCTCTCAACTCTAATACTGTTGGTTTCTCCCAGGAGTAGCTTTCCTCTCTAAATTTCAAGCTCCTTCTTAAGTCTGGATCCAGCCCTTAAATATGAATTTATTGTGTGGTTTTAGTAAAGGGCCTAAAGAAAGAGAGCACTAGAGAGTATTTAGGCATACATATTAGAATGATCTTGGTATTCCTAAAACAGAGACATTTCCAACATCTGACCAGCAGGAAGGAATTCCAAAGTTTCAAGATTGCCTACTCCAATGGATAGATACATTCCTGGACAGTTTCAAGTTTTAGATTTGGAAATTCTATGTACAGACTCCACCAACTGTTATATGGCATGTGGATTTAAATGCAGCCTACTTAAAATTGCCTATATATGTAAAAGATTCTGACTTTAAAGGCAGAATTTCATGAATTAAATTTGGTGATAACATTGGGGTAGATCCACAACTACGTCCGTCTTCCATAGACGGCCGTAATTCAATGTACAATAGCTACTGCGCATGCGTAGTAGCTATTGTACGTAATCTGCGTATCGTTTCAATACATAGATTGCGTATATGCAGTCTTTTAAACCACATATACGCAATCTACGTAAAGCTGGGAAAAAGAAAAGCGACCTTCAAGAGAGTATAAATGTAGCCTCTTCACTAAGGAAAAAAAGTTTAGTAAGTTTAGAAAGAGAAGAAGATGAGGAGGAGCAGCATTACCAAAAGCGGCGTTATTAACACTCGCTTAAGCCGGCTGAAGTTAAGGTAGCCTTCAGCCAGCGTAAGCGAGTGTTAATACGCTGGGGCAAGGGGGGAGTGTCGGGGGAGTGCAGCTATGGTACCCTGAGCATTAGAACGCTCAGTGTACCATCGTAGCTCTGGATTAGGCCCAATGAATATAATTTAAAGTTTACACACAATGGCCTGGATCCAGAACTACGGCCGTCTGTGGAAGACCACATATATGCAATCTACGTATTGAAACGATATGTCGATTACGTGCATTAGCTACTACGCATGCGCAGTAGCTATCTTTCAGCAAATTACAGCCGTCTGTGGAAGACGGCCGTAGTTCTGGATCCGGGCCAATGTTTCAACTGACCATATATAATTTTTGGATCTGGTTCTCTATAGTGAGGAAGAGAAAATTCGGACAAAATTTTTTATTAAAGCTGTCGACAAAAATAATTATTCTAGTGGCCATTTAAAACAATGGAAAAACAATATTCCCTTCTCCCAATTCTGTAAAATTAAAAGAAATGGTTGTGTAACTTCAACCTGTAATGAACAATTGGAGATGTATGCAGAGAGATTTAGGACACGGGGTTGTCCACATTCACTAGTAGCGGAGGCAAAGAGAAAGACAGAGATTTTAGGCAGACAATCCCTTTTAGTTTACAAAAATAAATAACGTAGTGACACACTAGTTCCATTTATTACACAGTTTAATTATGCAGAGAAACAAATTAAATAATCCCTTGAGAAACATTGTGACATTTTAAAATCAGACATTGTTTTAAAGGAGGTCCTCCCGGACAAGCCGAAAGTAGTTTTCAGAAAAGCAAGGAATTTGAAAACCATCCTAGCACCAAGCACTTTAAAACAGCTGCGCAGCACAGACCCTAGGGATCCATGGGAAAAAGCTGTGTGGGTTCATACAAATGTAGTCATTGTATCATGTGCAAATATGTCAATAGAAATTCAAAAACCTTTTGGAATTGGAACAATAGCAAGGAATTCGAGAAAAAGGGTTTTATGAATTGCTCAACAGCATCCATGATTTACCTTTTGGAATGTCCCTGCAACATGAAATACATAGGAAAAACAAAACGTAGACTGAGAATCCAGGAACATGTGAGAAACATTAAAAACAAGGTTATGAGCCATTCGGTATCAGAACATTTTGTGAAGAAACACAATGCGGACCCAACTGGCTTGACTTCAAATTAATTGAACATGTGGTATTGGGTGAACGGGGGGAAGACCACCCCAAAAAACTAGCTCAGTGCGAGATGAAGTGGATATACAAACTCAACACTTTGGTCCCCAATGGATTGAATGAGAACTATGAAATTGCTCCGTTTTTATAAATATCATTCATATTTACTTTGGTCCTCAATGGATTGAACAAGAACTATGAAACTGTTACGGTTTTATGAATACTTTTTATATTTGTTAATTACCTCTGCATGTGTGTATATTTCTTTTCATTTGCCCTCGGTCTCTCTGTATCTTACCTTTTTAGCATGTTTAGCCCCTAAGAGGTTTGCATTCTGTCCTGGACTATATATAATGTATCTGAGACGTGCTAGGGTGTTGGATAGGTTTGTACCTTACTCAACTTGATCCTTGTGGAATATTATGATTATTGTTATATATTTTGTGCCTCATTAGATTGCCCTTATCTACTCTGAACTGGTATTTTTTGGTCCATACGCTAGTTCCCCTATCATGCTTGATTTCATATTCAGTGTTATATCTATATTTACATCTATTTATTATCTTATATTTATATACCTGCTGTTTGTCCTCGTGGTTACTGTATTTTATCTATATATATTTTTTAGTATTTGAAGCCCCTATACTAGGACTTATAGGTTTGTCCTAAGTTATATTTAGTTCTTTAGAGATGTGTTAGGGTGCTGAATTAAGCTGGTGTCTTATTTATTTCTTTTTATCCTGTGTATTATTTATTATTAGTGATTATTGTGAGTTTTTAGATTGTCCTTTTGGATTGTCCCCATATATTCCTAATTGTTACCTTTGGCCCATACACTAGTTTCCATTTCCTATTTTATGACTCAATATTAGTTCTATATTTTTGTATGGAATTTTTTATTGAACATTTTCTCTAAGTGCTGCTATTTTTATCTTCGATGTACTTACTCTCATTTATATTTATCATCTAATATGTTATCCTTCTCTGTGTGAGGTAACTGCTTATCATTCATTATGGATAGGCATTCCCCTCATTTTCTGCCACAATAATTCCTATTTTTTTTATATTTTATAGGCTTACCCCACCCCTGGTATTCCTTTAACTGTAAACTTAGAACTGGTCCGATCCCCTCTTGCGCTTGGGCTACTTAATTAGTCTAATATTGCTAGCGAGTCCCTAGATATCGTTACTTAAAACTGGCCATAGCTGAGTATGAGAGCCTGTGTGTATCAGGACTCCATAGCATTGAGCATGCGCCCTGGTGCGATTGTGAGACCGAGAGCTATGTGGCTGCGATTTGTCAATCGGACTGGCAGCATTAATGGAGCTGTCATGATTACGTGTTGTCTTCAGTAATATGTGGTGGGGATGTTTGTCTAACTATAGGTTAGTGCTAACTATGCTGAGACCATACTATATCACAAGGGCAGTAAATTACTAAATGGTTGGGCACTTGCCCTTAACAAAGATGGCCACCATTATGAATTCCTATACAAAGAATGGAGATTAGAACTGCACATGTGCAGTAATTAAAGGAAAAGGGCACACTTTTGTCCTTTATAAACCCTGTCTGTCATATCATCACTCAATTCTACTCCCTGATGAGGTCCTAAGGTTTATCCACGGACGAAACGTGTTGGTAACCCTTGCAATGTGACGCTAATTGTGGTGTGGTCTAATGTAGACCTTCAGATAAGCCTTATTTAATTTTTAATATTGTACGCATTTATTTTTTAACTCTATAATAAATTGCTTCTTTATTGGCAATATTGCACTAGATGCTATGTTCTTTTTTGTCTTGCACTGTGAATGGTATCGGCTTTGGTTATAACCCTGTTCCTGACCACCTGGAAGGATAAAGACATATTTGATAAAGTTCCTTGATTGATGAACTCTGGTATGCATACACCTTTTAGGGTGAACAGAACTGGTGGTTTTTGAATATCATTTAATATACTACACTATAGGCGCCTCCTTGTCTCTTTCTTTTGTTTTCAGTTTTTATCCGTGAGAACCAGCGGACTCGGTGTACCCAAGGATGGCAACCCCTGATTAATCGGGTTTTCTACTGGAACTATCCTATATATATATTTTTTATATACTGGATTAATACATTTGGACGTTTAGTTTTAGAATCTTGACTTTTATTAACACTTGAATTAATTGGCATATTTGCACTTTATATAAGGTGATCGTTAGTGGGTATAAGCGCCATTTTTTTAGGTTGTTACACTTTCTTCACTTTTTTATATATATTTAAAGTTCTTTTGAAGCAGACATTTAATTTTTTTATTCTTCATAAGACATCATGACATGACATTATAACCGTGTATAAAAAAAATATAACTTTATATAGAAAATTTGGTTTAACTATTTTAATTGGCTGTTGATTTGTTAATGATGGTCCATAGAAAGCATCACTTTGATCTAGATTCTAATACAAAACATCTCCAAAATGTAACCAGGATCCAATGTCACAAGATAAATATAAAAAACAAAACAAAAAGGGTAGTAATGGTTTCACAAATCATTGGGCACTGTATTTTGGAAAGCACATGACCTGTTTTTGTTCATGCAGGACCGGATTCAGACCCCTGCACGGTTTCTGTTCATGTAGGGTTCTGTTATTACACACGGAACAGGGGAGTGAATGATGGCAGATTAGAGCGGATATGCTTTACGCCGCCCCATTTGCCTTTTTAGCATGGCAAACCTTGCCTTCGGAGCGGGGTATTGCCATGCCGATGGCAAACTTCACACTGTCGGAACAGAGTTCCACCCTCGTGAAGGTCCATGTCATAACATCTAGCGCATGCATACACAGAAATTACAAGCAAGGGGACTTACACAAGTGGCTTGCATAAGTTTGCTTGCATTACTATCTCTGAATCAGGGCCGCAATGTTTACAGATGTCGGAAGCTCATAATGCTTAGTTGAATAACCTTCCATCTAAGGTGGTAGAGCCTAGTAAGGTTTAAACATGCTTGGGATAAATATAAGAATATCCTTAATCTTAAACTAAATTGAGGCTTAAATAAGGTCTAAGGTCAGTAAAGTTTAAAAAACAGTTGAGCAGACTTGATAGACCATGTGGCTCTTATCTACGGTCACTTCTACATTTCTATTGGAAGAGATCCCTGAACAACATCCAAGTACTGTAGGTCAACATTACTAACGTCATTGAGAGCATTTGGTTTTCAGAGCTTTTTAAATAGGCTCTGCTCTCTCCATTGTGAGATAGGTGGATGAAGAAAAATGTTGAAATGAGGTCAGAGATATACCACAAATTTTTTCTGTTTTAAAAAACAAATAATTTAGGACCGGAATCACAGATACGTTTTTGCTTCTTTTTTCAGTGCGTGTTTTTAGGATCAGATTAACTGTGCATGCGTAGTAACTATTTTTGCGCAAGTTACGTAGGATTTAGGCACGGAAGTGCATTAAGCACGGATTTCTAAATTGCTCATAGTGACATACGTACGGAGGTTCGTAGTTGTCTTCCGTATGTGCGGAGTTATATGAAAGTGGGCGGGAGAGGCATTTAAATGGACTTGTGAGGGCACAGTTAGTAAACTATGCAGGTACCTAAGCAACTTACGCACGTAACAACACATGTACAGTTAAGGTTGCCCTATGGAGGTGTAAGTCTCCGAAAATGTGCCCATGAGAGGGGAGTGTCATGAGTGTTGGCTTGCAATGTAAGGGCGTATATTTGCGTACTTTATACACACGCATCTGTGTTATACGGTCCATAGAAAATAATTGACCAAATACTGAGCTCCTATTTAAGCCTTCTTTTTCATGCTTTAGGATGTAATTTTACCCGTTTTTGCGTTCAGTGAATGCCTCTTTAAGTATTCCAACTCATCTAGACATAAGAGGAATGAAAGTGGGTGGCTTCTCATAGCAATGTACAGTATAGGCGTGGTCTCTGAATGCAAACTGCCATATTCTGTTCATGGGATTTATAAATGGGGAGTGTGGGAGTGCGGACCGCACCAGGTGACAGATTATCAGAGGGGCGGTGTTATCTGACCCCATTACCTGACTAATTACTAAATATACACTTTGAAGAAGAGAGCCCTACATTGAACTGTAAGTCAAGGTGTCCGCACTCCCAAAGATACAAATCACAAGAAAACCAGCAATTACTGGCAGTTATACAACATACTATGAGAAGACACCTAGAAAACATGGCCAGTACTGACATCTATATAACGTGCTGTGAGAAGACACAAATAAAACTATTATTGCTCTTGATCCTGAAAACTTTTATGCACAACATAAAAGTTCAGTTCTAGAGGCCATATCTCCAGAAAGACATAAATACATTAGAGACTGTGCAAAGAAGAGAAACTAAAATGGTCCATGGCCTGTGTCACACAGCATACCAAGAAAGGCTAGAGGAACTAAACATGTATAGCTTGGAGCAGAGAAGGGGGATATGAACGCAGCTTTCACATATATCAAGAGTTGTGACCGGCTAGAGGAAGGTGTAATAGAACACAAGGGTATGAATATAAACTGGAGGGTGGGAGATTCAGAGGAAATGAGCGGAAAAATGATTTCAATGAAAGGGTGATAGATAAGTGGAATAACCTCCCATCTGAGGTGGTAGAGATAATACAGTAGAACAGTGTAAATATGCTTGGGATAAATATAAGGATATCCTAAATCTCAAACTAAATTGAGGGTAAGTAGGGTCTGGGGTCAATATAGTTTTAAATAAACAACTGGGCAGACTGGATGGACCATGTGGCTCTTATCTGCCGTCACTTTCTATGTTTCTATGTAACATCAGAACAGAGAATGGAAAGATCAGAGAAAGCAATCTATGGGTTTGGGCTGGGCTGGGCTGGGCTGGGCTGGGGGGCAAGGGAGCATGTTCCCCCCAGGCCGCTTAATCTTTTGTGGTTTTCGGCCGCAGTCCTAGGTGATCTAGAGAAGCCACATAGTTTCTGGCACATATACAGGACACAGCTGGGGACTGTAAATTATGTTTTGCTTATAGGATTTCACCAATATTGGCAAAGTTATTCTATCACACTCTGGTTGTAAATTTGAACTGAGTGCCAGATCAGATAGTTATTGGTTTTCCATCATTTTGATAACAGCATGTTGGCTATTTATATGCTTTCATTGTGTCCATACATCCTTTGTTTTCCTTTTGTTTTTCTTTAATAGTCTCCTAAATCCTTAAATAGTCTATTAAACCCTTTAGGTATAATATGAGGCATAGGTAGTATGGATTTGTTGTAGTTATGTATGCATGAAAATATTAGCATTTCCTAAAACTAATTCATATTTTAAATTTCATCTTGATTTTCCAATTAAGCAGCCAAGTCTGGCCCGAGGGACTAGAATTATCTGCAGTCTTGTCATAACCCCCTAAGGGCTAATTAACTACACTTTGATATTATGTGTTGTATCAATGACTGAAATGTATATATAAATAAAAGAATGGTAATATTTGTTATTTTTTTTATTCTGAAAAAGAGGTTTACAATATAATATACAAAAAATATTATGTAATTTAAATTACAATACATTTATTTATTTTTTACAACACAGTGAATATTCCTTTTGACTTTTGCACCCTCTGAAAGAAGATTTTTATTTAGTTGAAACCAACATGTGCCTCATGTATGTCTGTTGTATTTAGTTTTGTATACATAATGTCTATAACACAAAATATGATTACACAAATAGTCAGTGATCTACTGTTCCTAAAATGCTGATTGGACTTATCTTGGAGCAAAGTTACATATGCTATTTCGGGTGTTTTACACAATGCTATTTCTTTCATTTCCCTTGCAGTTGCAAGTGTTTCCTTTTAAGCATTTTGCACTTACAACCAAACATTTAAAGTGTAAATGATATTACTATTTTACTACATTTAGGATCAGAGTTGTGCGTCTATGGGCTGATTCAGAGTTTGGGAGTAAGGGCAAAATAGGTGCAAGTGTACAACTGGGCTAAACCATTTTTAAATGTGAGGGGACATAAGTAATTTTAATTCCTTTGCATGCAGGGAAAATACTTTACTTTTGCACCTAGAACTCAAATACTGCATAGCTTTATATTTAATTTGTAAATTAGAGTTGAGCTATGAAATTTCTCCTCTTAATTTTAATTCTGGTTTCACAATATAAATGTGCCTCCCCTTGCAGCTCAACATGGTATTGCTCAGGTCTAAAAAAAAAAAAAGGTGTAAGTGCAACTCTGAATCAGCTCCCTACTGTGCAAAAACTCTGGATCAGGTCCTTAATATGTTGATTATACTGGGTAATATCTATTTATACAGCTTGTGTTAAATGATACTGTTTTATTTCATATTTTACAATATTTTGCTATAAGTGTTTATTATTCTTTTATTTACAGTTTTTATATTGATATTGATTACACTTAACAGGTTTAATCTTTGATTAAAATCCTGAGCAGCCATCAACTTTCATCCTCTAACTTGACATACTGTAGGTAGGTAAAATCGAATTAATATTGGTTTATTAGCAAATGTCTTGCAAAATTTTGTATAAATTGAATTTAAATTGAATTTAACTCTATTAAGTTCTGTATTTCCAATCTTCACATTTTTTCATTCACCGACTTTTTTTCATTGAGCTGGAAAGACAACAGTGTCAATGTTGTTTGGTATTGGATTACAAGAAGGTATAATTTAATGCAAAATCAGCAGGGTCACAGGAGATAATGACTACAAAACTGCTTTTTTAGAAATAGAGACAGACAAAGGCTAATTTTCAGTGGTCTCTATATCGAAAACAGTGGTATTTTGAATTTTTTTTATGAATGGGTAATTATGTGTATCGATATACTTACGCATTTATTCATTCGGAAATGCTGTAGCAGACCCGTTGCACCCACCACAGACCCGCTGCACTGACCGGACAGATGAGTAGGACTCAATGAGGAATTTTAGGGTTAGGGTAATGGAAGGGAAAGGGAGTCTTATGGTCAGGCTGCAGGTAAGGGAGTCTTAGGGTTAGGCTGCAGAGAAGGAAGTCTTAAGGTCAGGCTATGAGGAAGGAAGGGTTAGGGTAATGTAAGGGAAGGATTAGGGTAAGTGTTGGGGTTAAATGTATACTCATCATTCACCATAGGATCTTCTTTCTTCCATCGATCGATTTCTTTTCCTCTGAAAGGCAGACGAGAAAATAGCCATTTCGAAAAAGAGCCACACCCGGAAAAATGTATGAAGTTCTGTAAACATGGTTTATGCAGAATTTAGCAAAATGTTAGGAAACACCATTAAATGATCCTGTTTTTCTAATAACAATATATAATTTGCTTAATATATTAATAAATCTTTAAAAGTATTTTAAATGCAAAGAATTTAATAGTAAAATAGATTTGTTTTCTTAGTGTTCAAATATATTACACACAACAAAATGATTTGTTCTTTTTATTGTAAAATATGGTAATCAAAAATTCTTATCCACCCAGTCTGTTTGTTGCTATCCAGTTTTGTGTGTATAAATTGTAAAATGCAAAGTAATATGTTGCCACTATATAAAAGCCTGTTAATGAAATTAAATAAATATATTTGAAACAGCATATTAATTTGTACAATTATATAAAGTTATTGGGCCTGATCCAAACCTAAGAGTGATTTCAGTATGTACAGAGGATCATATTCAGACTTAAGAGTGCTTTAAGAATGCACAGAACAGCAAATGGCCACACTTATGTGGCCAGTGACCTCCCATCATACTCTTTTCTGACGGCGGATGGAATTTAGCTGACTTCCGCATGCCATAACCCTACCTTAACTTCTTTGTTACCTTAACTTCTCTGTGTATTGTGTGGACATAGCGAACGTACTATATTTGCGGAAGTGCCTAATCCAGCCAACACTGTACAATGCCTCCCCCATCCACATTAAGTATTCTCTCACATATGGAGTTTAGTCACACCCTGTTGTATGGCATTGTGCACGTGCAAAAATCAACTCTGTAAGTATAAGCTCATATAACCTCTATTTTTCAGAAAATATAATAGCACTTAACATCTTGCATATTTCTTTGGGCAGCATTTTAATGCAACTATATTTGTCTCCCTATCTAAAATAGTACATTATTTGTCTCCCTATCTAAAATAGTAAATTATTTGTCTCCCTATCTAAAATAGTAAATTATTTGTCCTTCTATCTAAAATAGTAAATTATTTGTCTCCCTGTCTAAAAGAGTAAATTATTTGTCTTTCTATCTAAAATAGTAAATTATTTGTCCTTCTATCTAAAATAGTAAATTATTTGTCTCCCTATCTAAAATAGTAAATTATTTGTCTTTCTATCTAAAATAGTAAATTATTTGTCCTATCTAAAAGAGTAAATTATTTGTCTCCCTGTCTAAAATAGTAAATTATTTGTCACCCTGTCTAAAATAGTAAATTATTTGTCCCTCTATCTAAAATAGTAAATTATGTGTCTCCCTATCTAAAATAGTAAATAATTTGTCCTATCTAAAAGAGTAAAATAAATTGTAATAAGGGGTTGAGAACAGTTCCTAGTTTCCAAGATTACTTTTGACAGAAGTACAGAAGGTACAGTAAGTAGAGACAAGAAAATAATATTGGGTGACCATATATGGATACAATTTGACTTTCTTGTAGGCAAAAGAGCACAAAAGATGCTTTACCACTGTATATTTGTAAATGTATTATTGATTTTTGACTTATTGTTTACCTATTTTTTTTTTAGATCTATTATGAATTCAAATAACTATACTATGAAAAAAGACTTTATTTTACTTGGACTTTCTAATGATCCTAAAATCAAGATATACCTCTTTGTTGTATTCAGTTTAGTATACATAATGTCTTTAACGCAAAATGCAATAATGATTGTGATTACACAAATAACAAATGATCTACTGACACCCATGTACATGTTTATATGCAATCTCTCTCTTCTGGATATTACCTTCACATCTGTTACTGTTCCTAAAATGCTGATTGGACTCCTCTTGGAGCATAACTACATATCCCACGTTGGATGTTTCACTCAACTCTATTTCTTTCACTTCCTTGGCAGTTCTGAGTGTTTCCTTTTAAGCATCATGGGTTATGATCGGTATGTAGCCATATGTCAACCCCTACGTTATTCTCAGATCATGAGTAAACCAACCTGCATCCAACTGGTGTCAAGCTGTTGGATGACTGGACTTATTTACTCCCTGGTTCATACTATCATGACTTCCATATTATCTTTCTGTGGCTCCAAGGAAGTGAACCACTTTTTTTGTGACATGCCACCACTACTGAAACTGTCTTGCACAGACACAAAATATAATGTCATTGTCATTTTGGGCTTGGGTGGTCTTGCAGCTGGTGCTTCATTCTTATTGACCATAATATCCTATTTTTTCATCATTTCAGCAATTCTCCGAATGACTACAAAGGGACGCCATACAGCATTTTCGACCTGTGCTTCTCATCTAATGGTTGTTTTAATATTCTATGGGACCATCCTCATCATGTATCTAAGACCCCAGTCGAGCTACTCAATGGAACATGATAAAATGCTCTCTGTATTTTATAATGTAATAACTCCAATGTTAAACCCCCTTATATATAGCATGAGGAACAAAGATGTCAGGTGTGCCCTTAAAAAACTATGCAGGAGAAAATTTTGATTCTAAATAAAATAAAGGAAAAATACTAATATTACATGTCATATATATGTAATTAAGGGAAACATTGTTTAGTGATAAAAATTATTGGAGAGTTATGTGACAAGGAATGGAAATTGCCTCTCAACACTTAAAGAGCACATTTAAATGTAATATTTATAGCCTTGTTGATACATGCATACAGTCTGATGTTGACATGTAAATACTGATTTTGCAATTTGCATTTTAAAGCAGCATTCAACACCAGCCCAATTGTGGCCACATTACCAACATTGGTCTGGATCCACATCTCCATCCAGCATGCGACATCCGCAAGCTGCTTGTGGGCAGATGCTACACAATGAATCTCCTAGCTAGCATAGGGGTTGGAGAAGGGATAGGCACAGATCTGTGTTCGGATCGATGCAGATCCATGCAGAGAATTTAAGGTAGGATTCTGGAAATGTACAGTTACGTGCATAAATATTGGGACATCAACACAAATCTTATATTTTGGGCTCTATACACCACCACAATGGATTTGAAATAAAACAAACAAGATGTGCTTTAACTGCAGACTTTCAGCTTTAATTTGAGGGTATTTACATCCAAATCAGGTGAACTGTGTAGGAATTATAACTGTTTCTATATGTGGCTCCCACTTTTTAAGGGACCAAAAGTAATGGTACAAACTACACAATCCTAAATCAAACTTTCACTGTTTAATACTTTTTTGCAAATCCTTTGCAGTCAATTACAACCTGAAGTCCAGAAGGCATAGACATCACCAGATGCTGGGTTTCATCCCTGGTGATGCTCTGCCAGGCCTCTACTGCAAATGTCTTCAGTTCCTGCTTGTTTTTGGGGCATTCTTCCTTTCAGTTTTGTCTTCATCAAGTTAAATGCATGCTCAATCAGATTCAGGTCAGATGATTGACTTGCCCATTGCATAACATTCCACTTTTTAGCCTTAAAAAACTCTTTGGTTGCTTTTGCAGTATGCTTCAGGTCTTTGTCCATCTGCACTGTGAAGCACCGTTCAATGAGTTCTGAAGTATTTGACTGAATATGAGCACATAATATTGCCTGAAACACTTCAGAATTCATCCTGCTGCAGTCAGCAGTCACATCATCAATAAATACACATCATCAAAACAGACTCCAGTCATTTAAACCAGTTCCATTGGAGCCATACATACATGCTTCGCTGATGAGGTGGTATGTTTTGGATCATGAGCAGTTCCTTTCCTTCTCCATATTCTTCTCTTCCCATCACTCTGGTATAAGTTGATCTTTGTCTCATCTGTCCATAGGATGTTGTTCCAGAACTGTAATGGCTTTTTTAGATGTTGTTTGGCAAACTGTAATCTGGTCTTCCTGTTTTTGTGGCTCACCAATGGTTTACATCTTGTGGTGAACCCTCTATATTCACTCTTGTGAAGTCTTCTCTTGATTGTTGACTTTGACACATATACACCTACCTCCTGGAGAGTGTTCTTGATTTGGCCAACTGTTGTGAAGGGGTTTCTCTTCACCAGGGAAAAAAAATTCTGTCATCCACCACAGTTGTTCTCCATGGTCTTTTGGGTCTTTTGGTGTTGCTGAGCTCTCTGTTGCATTCTTTCCTTTTAAGAATGTTCCAAACAGTTGATTTGGCCACACCTAATGTTTTTGCTATTTCTCTGATGGGCTTCTTTTGATTTTTCAGCCTAATGATGGCTTGCTTCACTGATAGTGACAGCCCTTTCATCTCATATTGAGAGTCGACAGCAACAGATTCCAAATGCAAATGTCACACCTAGAGTCAACTCCAGACCTTTTACCTGCTTAATTGATGATGAAATAATGAGGTAATAGCCCACACCTGTTCATGAAATAGCTTGAAACACCTGATTTGGATGTAAATACCCTCAAATTAAAGCTGAAAGTCTGCAGTTAAAGCACATCTTGTTTGTTTAATTTCAAATCCATTGTGGTGGTGTATAGAGCCCAAAATATGAGAATTGTGTAGATGTCCCAATATTTATGCACCTGACTGTAAGTGACATGGGAGCTAACCTCCCTCTAACGTGTAAACTTGCAAAGCTCCATACATATGAACAGAGGTCTGGATCAGATCCATTATTATTATTGTCTGAATGCATGTTCACGTGAATCATCATTAGTATCAT
Organism: Limnodynastes dumerilii; assembly: GCA_011038615.1. Lineage (NCBI taxonomy): Eukaryota > Metazoa > Chordata > Amphibia > Anura > Limnodynastidae > Limnodynastes > Limnodynastes dumerilii. The sequence continues at coordinate 38,433 of WWET01004314.1, forward strand.
CATTAGTACTAGTTACAATAAGAGCTGGGGGCGTATGCAAATATATATACCTAAATCAGTTGCAATTACATTTTGGCAATTTGCAACTATTGGCTGCTCTAAAGTTAAACTAAATAAAATTTTACAAACCATATTGCAATGAGAATGGTGCAAATTATTATTATTATTATTATTATTATTATTATTATTATTATTATTATTATTATTATTATTATCATCATTGTTGTTATTAGCAGTACTAGCAGAAGCAGTAGTATTAGTAGTAACAGTTGTAGTTGTATGTGTTTTGCATATATAAAAATGCTTAGGTTTTGCTTATTGCATACAAACACTGAACAACTTTAATTTTAAACTGAAATTAAATTTAAATTAGAAAATGCCACCTCATGATTTTTATTCTCTTGGCACTGTATAAATTTACCTCTGCCTTCAGTGCTACATAGTTTTGAACTGAAAATTAGAACCTACAGTTGGGCTCAGTTAAACCTTTCCCAAAATGAGGGAAAATCAGACATGCATGGTGGCCTACCTGCTGGGGAAAGTTGAACAGGGCTTTAGAAATCATTAAATCTTTGTTCATTTATCAATTAGTGCTACATAACCTGTTGGGGCTATATAAAAACCTGTTAATACATAAATAAATAAATGAAAGAAAGAAAGAAATTAGCAGTTACAAGCTTCCTGCAGAAAGTAGACAATGTAGCTGACATCACCTATTCAATATCCTACAGAGAGTACCTATCTCATCCTGTGAATAGAATGGGCGATGTCAGCTCCATTTGATCTCTGCAGGACGCCAACAGCTAAAGGTAAATAAATAAAGTTTTAATGATTTACTGATTTAATGATTTAAACTATGTTTTGTCAAAGTTTTAGCTGGCATGTGGAACACAAGTGCCATCTTATATTTTGATCTATATTTTTCTAATCATGTTTCTTCACAATACCCTCATTTATCTATACTCCATTGACCAGATGACATTAATCACTGTATAACATCTTAGTCTGAGACCTGCAGCTTTCTAATATTGCAGCTCACGCAACCCAACACTATAAATATGCTTCCTGAGACCATGGGCCAGATTCAGACCCATGCATGCATTACATGCATGCGAGGGTCTGTAAGTACGAATGCGTTGTGGGGAGTGCATGCCCCCCCACTCTCTGTAGTAAATCTGGACACGTACGTGATCTGATTCCTAGGTTAAATTTTACAATTAGGTATGCTTCCCCTGCCTCAACACCTAATTTACATGGCTATCTTGGCCTATATACTAATATAAAATCCACAATGCACACTACGCAACCCTGATGCCACTCCAGTAGGTACAGGGGGGTCACTCACCCACCCTCAAATAAGTTTTACCTCTAAACAGAGAAAAATATTTGGGACCTAAAGGAAGACAACATCATTTTGTGAGCAGTCTAACAAGAGAAAACACATACAACAACAGGAGAACAGGCAGAGGTGAAAATACTACAGACACTTCTGGGTTGGAAAAGATCACAACATTTATTGAAGAGAACTGTATGAACAAAAACATTTAAGAATTTTAAGAAGGTCAGACTTTGGTGTGATATAATAGTCATAAACATATTGCTAACACTTCTAGGTTGAAAAATTATAGAGTAGAAATACTTTGAGAAGATCAGATTTTAGTATGATTTAATAGTTACAAATATATCACAAGCATTTCTGAGTTGGAAAGACTACAGCATATATTGAAAAGAACTGTATGAACATTTAAGTACTTTGGGAAGATCAGAATTTGGTGGGATTTGATAGTCCTTCTGCGCTCTGACTCGGATATTCTTTTTCCATCTTCGCTTATATGTCGGAGATACGACCATCGTAAAATTTTTGCCGGACCCTTTTTCGTACTGCCCAGCATACAAATCAAAGTTACGTACGCCTGTTGTAAAGCACCCATAAGGATGATGGGCCTGATCCAGACCTACGCTTCCCCGCGATTTTACGCGTGGCGGAGATGTAAAATCGCAGATTCGAACGCACTGCGCATGCGCACCATAGAAAATACGCATATTCACGTAGCGTAATTGTGAACGTATGGGAGATTCACGTATGTCTCACGTAAATACTTACGTGTGGGCGTGCCAATTTTACGTGAGACAACAATACGTGTGAATTACGTGAAGTGGGTGGAGGTTTGTATGTTAAGTGTACAGTATGGGCGTGCTAAGCGGCGTACGTTCACGTAGTCTATACGTCCGTTAGCGGACGTACGCTGTTACGTGAGAAAAAATTAAGGTAGGGTTTGGGTAGCGTATCTTGACAAAATACGTACGTTCAAGGGGTGTGCCGAGGGGAGTGTAGCGAACTTACGTGTACGAAAATATGCTCCGCGAATAATCATACGGCACACGTAGTTCAGGATCTACCCCGATGTGCGCATGTGCACATTATAGATGACAGGGGAATTAAGCACGCGGCATGCGTAATTCCCCTGTCGGCCATCGCTCTGGATCATGTTGGAGGGTATGCATGAATATGTGCACATGTGCAGTGCTAAATCCAGTTCTAGGAAAGCAATAGTGTAGAAAACAGACTCCAGTCATTTAAATTGGCACCTTTTCATCACCACTGCCTTACTTTAAATTTACAATTACGGTTTTCATAAAAAAGAACATGTCAAATGCAAATGTTGGATGTCAAAACATTTGACTGTAATTAAATCACTTTTTTCACACAATACCAGATTTAAGTCCTAAGGGATTCATTACAGGGTGCTCTGCAGTATCCTAATCTACAAAACATATCCTTAATAACTATTGTAATAATTAACAACAAATACCAATTATTTATGTTTCCATATAAACGCACCTGATGGCCTCTCCTAGGGATTTTTAATATTCAGTTGTCTTGCTAAGTTGATGTTGCTCCCTAAGGTAATGACTTATACTACATATAGACGCTTATAATAAGCACATTAAATGTAAGTTGTATTTCAAAATACAAGGACATCTGTAAGTATTAAGGTAAATATTCAGGTAAGTACATACTAGTTTACAAGAAGAAATTCTGTCATCTGAAATAGTGCATCTGTATATATTTCTGAAACAGTCTTATAGGTAAAAGAAATGACAAATAATTAAGGATTGTCTACAGACTTTTGAGATTCGTCTTTTTTATGTGCATTTTAGTGGTATTGCAGCGACTTTTTTACACTGCACATGCTCAGGGGTCTGCTCAATAGGGGGGAAGTTTACAAATGGGCATTCCCCCTTAGCCAAATTACTATATAGTTGTTCTTCTTTCAGCATACCCATCCAGACCTTCGTACTACTGCGCTTGAGATAGAAAATTCAGCTTTCAGTAAAAGAATTTTTAAAATAAAAAATACTATTAAACTGTTTATAATATTGCACCAGATCCAAAAATTACCCTACCTTAAAATTTCTGACTGGGGTAAATTGAAAATGGGGGTGGATCAAAATTCTTAACTTGTACGCTGTCTGCTAGTACATCTTTACTGTAAATTGTAATAATAAATCCCACCCACTTATGAGTCTGAACCAACTTGGGGGCGATTTACGTTCTAACCTCACAGAAATATGTGGTTTGTTTGAAGTCTGTATCTGGTACATTGAGATTCAAATTCCAAATACTAAAGTTTTCAATTGGTTTTAATTATTATAAGTTACTATAATAAGTATAAAAAGCTCCTATATAAACATAGATGTATGTACAATATAAACATTTAGAATTATAGATTATTATATGGAGTTTGTACGATCTTCATAAATTCATCTGACTTTACCAGGCATGCTCTGGTATCTCTCCATCTTCCAAGAACATGCTGGTCCTGTATGAGATGTGGTTAATTTAGAAGAAATTTATAGTTAAAAGTAGATATATCTGCCGATCTGCGCATGCGCCGGACAGATGTTACGTAGTTACGTCCCTAACTGTTGCGTAGTTACAACGAGGGGGGCATTCCTTGCCGTAACTACGCAAAAGTTACGGAAGGAAGGCGGAGGAAGGTAATTAAATGTTTGGGTTAGGCCTGTTATGCTTCTGTGGCCGGCGTAATTTTACACTGTTACTCCGGCTGTAGTTAGGGGAGCCTTCAGCCGGCGTAACAGTGGGTAATTATGCCGGCCACAGGTAGGGTGTAGTGGGAGTGCACCAGAGCTACGCTGGCCATACTTATGAACAGCGGCCCAGCGTAGCTCTGGATCAAGCCCAAAATGTATACATTTATGTCTCTATTCACAACCATAAGAGTCTTTTCATATATGTACACCCGAGAAAAACCAATTTGAACTTTAGGGGAGCTCAAATTAATTTTATGCTTTGGATGCAGGGAGAATACTTTGCTTTTACTTATTGCACACAGATACTGACCAGCTTTACTATTATGCTGTTATTTAGACTTGGGCTAGAAACACCACCTATCAAATCTAATACTGTTTGCTACAGATAAAATTTGTTTCCCCTGAAACTTAATATAGTATTGATTTCCTCTTATTTTCAAACTCTGAATCGGGTTCTAGTTAAGGATTGGAACATTGTGTTTTTAACTTAGAGAGTGATGCTCTATATTATGTACAGTTTATGGAAAATTTTTGTAAATAAATGTTTTTTCTCTATGTATATCTCCATAACCTTATGTGTATGAAAAATAAAATAAAAAAAATGTTAGCTGAACAGTATTAGCTGAACAATTATTTTTTTACAGGGTCATTCTTAATGATAATTACTGCACACTATCTATTTTCCTTTTCATTTAGGGAACTCATCTGCAATCAACTAATGTAATTTTTACAAGAAAATCTAACACCAATGATTAGAACCATGAAAAATGCAAAGTTAAATACTGACGATAAATGACATTGAATTAACCTGCAGATGAATACCAAACTATGAAGCATAATTGAAATATTTAAGAATATTGTTATCATCATCATCAGATTCTTTTATTTTATTTACAGTGTGTAAAGCACCACCAAATTCCCTAACAAACACAGACAGACAGATACAGATTAGGGTTCATTTTTTTTCTGCAGCCAATTAACCAACCAGCACAGAATATGTCTGAAAACAATGCTTCTTAAACATATAAATGCTAATACATATTTAACATCAATAATTTAATTTCCTCTGGGACATCTCCCTAGTGCTGATCCCTAAGCAATTATATAATTAAAATGTCCCTTTATCTATCGATCTAAGATTATTGTTGAATAATACTTAATGATTTTGATGCTCAGTAACCTTTTAAAAATACTCAGGCTCTACAGGGCAGTACACAACTAGTGCACATATCTGTAATCTGATGTACATGTCACAAGCATATGCCAATCTAATTGTATTTGTGTTATAACTGCAGACATTATTTTATCATGATTATAAAGCACCTGTAGCTGTGTACTGTGACCATTGGTGCATCCTGTTTTTGTTTTTTTTTGTTTTTTATAACCAATTATGCCATATCTCCAAAATTAGGTCCTGAGCAATTTATTTAAAATAAAATCAAAATGCATGCACAACTAAGAAAGTGTCAAAGATTTATATGTTTGCAGTCAAATTCTCATCATTAATATTTAGTATAATTTAGTTGTAAGGAAGAGCACATCTAGGTCACATGACAGTGTGGGTGCCACACATTTTGCCACAAACATTCTTTTTTATGACAGAGTTATGGTTCAAAAACGGGTGTACCCTGAACCTTGACTAAGCCACTAAGCCACCATTTGTTTTAAAATCTTTCTTTGAACAGGTATCTTTGCATAGCAATTTAGAGGTGCAATTCCTTTCACAGTGCCCAGTTTTAATTGTTTTGTAAGGATTTCAAATTAAAAAAACAAGCCATATTTATTTTATAATTCATTGCTTATTTAAATCTAACAATGTTCAATAATGAGACTGTCAGTGGATTCATCATAATGGGATTCCATGGCCCAAATCAATACTACCAGCTCGTCTTCCTGCTTTTTCTTTTCTTTTATGTAATAATCACTGCTAGTAATGCAACTATATTTCTGGTGATCTACTTTGACTCCGATCTTCACACGCCTATGTATCTATATATATGCACAATGTCTGTGGTTGAAATATGCATTGTCACAACAGTTTATCCAACAATGTTGACTCTTTTCCTAAAAGGAAATGCTTACATACCTTTTAACTTCTGCTTTTTGCAAATGTATGCTTTCGACGCCTTCTTAGTATCAGAGAACTACCTACTGACCATTATGGCTTATGACCGATGTGTTGCTATTTCCAATGCTCTTCGATACCACTCCATTATGACTTTAAAGACTTGCAAGATATTAATATGTCTGTGTGGGTTGCTTGGTTTCTTAAGTCCGTTGGCCATGATCATCATGGTTTATAGGTTACCATTTTGTGGCCCAAATGAAATTGACCATATATTCTGTGACTCCTCACCTCTGTTGACACTGGCATGTGCCAACAGTGCCTTTGACGTTACAATGGACTTAACTGTTAGTTCTTTCACAATCATCTTGAACTCCTTCTTCATCTGCATAATATATATAAATATATTGGTTACGATATTCAAAATGAGAACATCAGAAGATCAGAAAAAGGCCTTTTCCACCTGTATATCTCATCTCATTATGGCCATATTTTTTTATGTAAGTGTTGCCTTCATGTACATTCAACTACAAGCCCGGTACGATACAGGCTATGATATAGCCATAGCAATCCACCAATCTACTTTGACACCACTTTTGAGTCCTCTTATCTATAGCTTTCGCAACAAACAGATTCAGAATTTCCTTAAGAAACAGTTTCATTCCAAAACCATCTTAATTAGGAACAACAGCATCGGGCGAAGGCTTTTCAGAAAAACTTTATGGAGTTGAGGGATTACAAGATTCTGGGTTACTTACACAAATCCAGTAGACAGTTTTTTTGTCTTCAGTTCAAATGATCTTTGTCTCCAGCACAGAGATCTACAGTGGTCACCACTAAATATGTTATATTCTTAAACACTCAAATAAACATTTGAAGAATCCCAAAAGAACATGATGTTTCCTACTAGTATTTTTGTGTCCAGCAGCCCGCTTTCACATGCAAAGTGCGTAAGTGGAGTGTTTTGATGGCACATTCGTGTTACGAACATAACACTACCATACCTACCGTCATACATAAATCAGTTCTATACAATGCCATTTCAGTAGTAATGGGCTCTGCTTCCCATCTGACCACCAAGGTGGGCAGGGGGAAGTATTTAAATAATACAGTATGGGAGGGAATAAGTATGTATGAGCGGATCAGCGGCTGCATGGAATGATGATCCGCTTGTGTGACTTAGGCTGGTCTTCCACTGCAAACAACTTTGAGCGACTATGAGCGAATAAAAATTGGAGCGACTATAGGTGGCTTAGACTCAGGCAAATAGGAGCGACTGAGGTCATCCACTATAGTCTACTTACTCAGGCGACTAGGAGCGACTAGTAGCGACTGGGTAGAATATAAAAAAGCAGTTTTCAAGAAGTGTGTCAGTCATTTTGTAAAATGGATGTAGAGGACATGTACTTTATGGAAATAAAGTACAAGACGTCTGAGGCAAACCCTACAATTAGATCATGTTGGGTTAATCCAATACTTTCAAAAAGGGATTCATTAATTCCACCACCTGCATGAGGATTTGTTAATAATAATGAAGTCAGTCCCTGTCCTCTGTAGAGTGGGAATGTGCCCATATGCAGAAATAACCCTTTTTATTATTGTCTAAGTAGCTTTATTTGCCTTCATACAGGCTACTAGAAACTGCAAATCCAATTCCTGAGGGATCAGTCGCTAGTCGCCTGTAGTCGCCTGTAGTCGGTCACTCAAAGTCGCTTGTAGTGGACGCCTGCAAGCAAGGTTCTGTGCATTAGGATTAGTCGCTCCTACACGCACGACTACACGCTACCTGTTAGTCGCTCAAAGTCATTTGCAGTGGACGATCAGCCTTAGGGCTCCCCTGTGGCAGTTATTATTATTATTTTTATTATTATTATTATTATTATTATAACTTGGGGAAAATTATTGACCTTGCTGAGTATTTTATTGTGGACAGTCTAAGATGAAGAATTTAGTTTGTTTAGTATCACTAAAAATATTATCTGGTTTCAGTGGCAGCAAGTACAGTATATTAAAATATAAAACCTATAATGCTTACGAGTAGCTACAAACCCTGCATTGGGGTCTGTTCCCCCGATAATAACAGTAAACCAATAGAAAAGATAGCTGGGGGAGCTTATGTGGCAGCAAGAATAAACACGGAATGGCTCCTGTATAACAACAGTATCAAAATGTATTAAATGATAATTTAAAATACAATAAAACTGTATCTGAAGAGGATTGTAGGCCAGCTCAAGGTGACTATTCCCCGTAATTATATAGAATATATGGGTTCATTTTCGAGGGCAATAGTTTCAAACTATGTACCGCAGTTAATATTCCTAAAGGAGGTGCCTCTGAAATACACCAGACATGAGCAGTAAAAGGAATTAATGTCCCTTTAGCAAAGTCTTAATGCTAGACTGCAAATTAAAAAGTCAATGCCTGTATGCTTGATATTAATGCTGGACTGGCTGTATATGGAGGTGTTAAGATGGATCAAACCTTGATTCAGGTGTCCGGTCCGAGCAGGTCCATGTGGCTAGCCGGTGAGAATAAGGTGAGTAGTGAAAAATGGCAAATTACCCGGCTGACTGGTGGAAATGAGCAAGGTCAGACTAGCTCATCTGAGGACTGTAAAAGCACAGGTCCAGAAGATTGGTTAGAACGGCAATACAATGCCTATGATGATTACGGCTTCACAGCGGTTCCTTTGTCCGGCTACGAGAGCTACCTTAGTTAGGCTGCATTGATAATATAGGATATGGTAAATACACCTGTGCACATGGATCCCCATCTAGAGGCGGGTAGCGCCACACGGCTTCTGAGCAACCTCATAGGTATTTGGGAATAGATGGAGTTTGCACGTCTCACCAAAGCTGTTAATAAAAGAATGCCCTCTCCGAAGTGATAGAGTCAAATATCGCTAGGGAAAAAAAAGTCCTCTTATTTGTATAGCACCTTAACGCGTTTCATCTCATATCCAGAGATTTCATCAGAAGGAGTGTATAAAGCTGTTTACTTGTCCCTCTCTATTTACGTGCATACCAATTAGGCTACACCTGAGGGTTAACTCTTTAGGTTAGAGGTGGACTTTAACTAAACAGAAAAGGATACATATTATCACATTACATGATACAAATATATAAGACAAATATATGTAAAAAAAACAATTTGAGGAAAAACAGGAGCTATTCATAATTAGATTATTATTAAGAAAACCAATAATTCATCAGAAATTAATTAAAAAAAATAGTGAAAAATTAATACAAATTATTATTAGATAAAATAGGATAGAATGCAATAATATCTAGAGTCTATATATAATAATCACAATTTCCCTGAATTATTTTACACAATATATTATGGCTACATGACTGGTGTCATGAAATATATGTATACATATGTGCATCCATGCATATGCATGTGCACACACAAGCATGTTTACAGACATGAATATTAAAACAACAAAATTAAGATAATAGTATCATTATAGAAATATAAAACTTAGTTTGAGATCTTCCTCATTAGTCACATTTTGAGAGAGAAATCATAAGACAGAAAAAATATTTTATATATAGAGCAAATACTATAAAGCCTATAAGGAAATATAATACAATGTAATGAAGATGAGATTTATTCCTAGAGAACTCAGATGACATAAACTTAATCTCCATTATCTAAACATATAGCACAATAGCAAAAACAGGACACATACTCTATAATTTTGACTGAAAGTTGACAGTGATTCAATAATTGACAATTTTCCCATGGCTTATTGGAAGTGTCTACACATAGGTGTACACCCTAGAGAAGGAGGGGGGGGACTAAACACAATCAAGAATTCCCAAAATCTAAATCGATGGTCTCATTGAGGCCCTCTGGACACAACGTATTCAACGTATGTATCCAGAAGGCCTCCCTAATACAAAGAGTACGGTACCTGTCACCACCTCCTTTTGTTGGGGGAACGTACTCAATACCAATTACTCTGAGGTCAGAAACCCTCCCACCATGATGAGCAGTAAAATGTCTTGCCACACTGTGAGTTTGAACAGACTTTGTAACATTTCTTTTGTGTTCAAGAAAACGAAGGCGCAACATTCGGATCGAACGCCCTACATATTGGACTCCGCATTTACAAGACAGTAAATATATCACATACTCAGTGTTGCAGTTAATAAAACTTTTTATAGGAAATTTTTCCTTTGTAATAAATGATTCAAAATGAGTCGTTCTATGACCAATATAACTGCAGGTTAAACACCGCGCCTTACCACACCGAAAACAACCTTTTATTGGTGGAGGGAGCGAAAAAGCCGGGGAGTTGGAAACGGAAGGGGAGCTGACCTGGGATAACTTAGGTACTTTAGCATTTTTAGTTGGATCATAAAAACTTGAGGCCAAAAGATTTTTTTTATTATTGGCCCTTTTAAAGACCACCTTTGGTTGTTCAGGTAGACAAGTTTTAAGAGCGGGATCTAATTTAAGCATTCAATAATTATTTTTCATAATTCTGCTGATATGATGTTCTGCATGGTTATGTTTTGATACAAATGTTAGTTTGGTGTATGAACTATTAAGTTCAGCAGTACCATTGTCTTTATATTGAGAGATCTTTTTATGTTTTAACAGGTCCTCTCTGTCTAAAGTCAGTGTATCCTCTAATGCCCTTTCCAAAAGTGTATTGGGATACCCCTTTTCCCTAAATGACCCCACCAAGTCTGAAGCCTGAGTCTTAAACGTATCCACCGAGGAGCAGTTGCGGCGGAGTCTCCGCAACTGACCCCCGGGATATTCGTAAGCCACTGTTTTTTGTAATGGCATGAATAGTCAAGAAAATTGTTAGTGTCAACTGGTTTCTGGTATGTACACGTAACAATCTTATTGGCCACGATAGACAGAGAAATATAAAAAAAATCAATAGCTGTTGGGTGTTGGGTAAAAGTAAAGGTTAAATTAAACGTATTTGAATTGAGTGAACTGATAAAGTCGCTGGCTGACTCCGCCGGGGAATCCCAAATAAAAAACATGTCATCAATGTAACGGTGATAGAGGACCAGGTGCGCCCCAGCCGCGCACCAGCCGCGCCCCCCCCCCCCACACCCACAC
>WWET01004314.1:77943-89598 GCA_011038615.1 Limnodynastes dumerilii
CAAATTGAGGGTAAATAGGGTCTAGGGTCAGTATAGTTTGCAATAAGCAAATGGGCAGACTAGATGGGCCATGTGGCTCTTATCTGCCGTCACTTTCTATGTTTCTATGTTTCTATTATGTCTGCCCAGCACCCAGTATCCCCATCATGTGTGTCCAGCACATATTAACCCCCATCATGTGTATCCAGCACCTGTTAACCCCCATCATGTGTATCCAGCACCCAGTATCCCCCATCATGTGTTTCCAGCACCCAGTATCCCCATCATGTGTATCCAGCACCTATTAATCCCTATCATGTGTATCCAGCACCTATACCATTACTTACCTTTGAAGTCTTCTCCTCCTCCGGATGCTGCTTCTCCTCCGCAGCGGGCTCTGCATGACGTTGCTGTGACCTCAGGTCACTCCAGTGTCGTAAGTGAGGGGGAGGCGCTGCTCACACAGGCAGAGCAGCACTGAGATGGACGCCGTTGTGATGCTCTATAAGGCGCTCTCATCAGAGTAATGAGAGCACCTTACAATGTTTTACAGCAGCGTCCATCTTGCAGGGAGCGGGGTGATGAGCGCCTGTCCAGCATGGCGCCTGGATGCACTGCATCCCCCCGCGGAGCGGGTCGCGCCGGCCCTGGTGTTAGGAATGCGGTGTACACACATGTGCTGTGACAAATAAGCGGATGCTTTCTGATCCTAGTGATCAGCATCCACTTCATAATTTGCCCAGGTGCAGGTTTACATCTGAGTTTGCTGTTACTTTCAAACTCTCGATCAGCCCCATTAAGTTTATAACATTGTCAAACATGGTTTTCATTTTATCTGCTCTATATATTTTGTGATGTGAATATATATGAAGTCAAATTGATGATAGTGGTGCAGATGCTATGTGATCATAGTGGTTTTACAAAGCTGAACTGTGGACCTGGTGTTGTAAATTATTCTCTCCAGCTAGGACCTGCCTGTTGCATGAAAATAGCCTGACTGCAAGAGCTTGGCTCTTTCCAGGATTTTAAGCTGTACCTCTGGAACCTCTCCATCAGAAAGATACTTAAAGGAGCGAGGAATACGTTTACCATGGTCATTGTGCCAGTGACAGTTTGGACTTTGCATGCTTTTATACATGCTGGCTGTTTGAGGACTGTTAGCTTTGCATATATAACAAATAATCCGTTATATTGCCCCTATTGCCCTGCCTGTGTGATTGTGAACTTGTGGATAGCGGGGGGGTGTGCAGTAATAGCATAGCCTCTGGCACCCTGTGTCCTGACAGACACATACCCCAGGGTTGTCAATTTTTAAAAGCTTCCCTCCGTGAGATCCCAGAGGGAAGACATACATGCATGCAGGGGGTGGGGCTTAATGACGCAATTTATGCAAATCACTTAATTAAGCCACACCCCTTGACTGTTAATGACCCATTTTGGGATGGGGGCAAGGCTTGATGACGGAATTTGCGTCAACAAGTTCCTTCTTGTCACTAGCAACACTAGTATACTAGTGTTGCCAGGCAAGGGGGGGGGGCAGGACTTAAGACCGTGGTTTCATGCAAACCGCAAGCCTCGAGTCCCTTGCAGGAGATTTGCAGGTTCTCCCGGGATACCAGGTGAACTGCCCAAATTTCTGGAGTCTCCTGGATATTCCGGGAGAGTTGGCAACCCTGACATAACCTTATTTTCTAATCCATCTATAGCTGCTATCATGACCTGTCTTTTCCTTCACTGCTTTGATCCATATATAAATAAATATTTGCTTTGCTGAGCATCTTATTGAGGACAGTGTATGATGACTGGGTAATGGCAGTGTTGCTGGGGAATTTATTTTCCTTTTGTTTCTGTTGCTAGCAGATTACCCCCTGGCCTTTCATGCACCTGTTTGCATTTACCTATAAATTGATCTGAGCAACTTCCATTTTGTGTGAATACACATAAAATGCATAAATGTTTATGGCCTAATGAATAGGACATTGTAAAATATTCAGCAACAAAAAAATTGAATGCAAGACATAGTAATGTCATAATTTTTTTAATACTGAAGAAAGCTGTTGGAACAATATAATGTGTAATTTTTGTTTAGCAATACCATGCACAAACATAAATGTTTACCAGAAAGGAATAGTTCTACCCTACATTTTTATGATGGCAGGTAATAGAAAATTGTAACATTGGAATTACAGTATTAGCTTAGGAAACATCTCAGAACATCCTATAGCGGCATAAATAGTAATTAATTAATCATTAGAACTAAAGGCATAGAGTTGTGCTCAGTTAAAAAAATCAGGTAAAATTCTGCCATTCATGGTGGGAAATTGCATGCATGGTGGGCCTACCTGCTGGGGAGAGTTGAATAGGGCTTAAGAAATCATTAAACCTTTGTTTATTTATAAATTAGCAACTACCTGCTTCCTGCAGAGATCAAACAATGGAGCTCACGTCAGCTATTCAATGTCCTACAGAAAGATAATAGGAAAGTAAGACAGCAGCTTAGTGTGTATGACTCATCCTGTGAATTGAATGGGTGATGTCAGCTATATTGTCTGATCTGAAGGAAGACAGTAGCAGTCAATTGGTAAGTAAACGAAAGTTTAAAGATTTCTGATGCCCTATTCAAATTTCCCCTATACCAAAATCTCTAAATCATAGTATGAAATTATATTTGTGTTCTGTATAATTAAAATCTAAGCAATTGTATGCAAAATTTTACACCAACACCTTTCCTTAATCCTTCCCTAGCCCTTCCCTCCATGACCTTAACACTTTACCGCAGCCTGACCCTAAGCCTCCCTTCCTCACAGCCTGACCCTAAGACTCCTGTGCCCACAGCCTGCCCTAACCCTAACCCTTCCCTTTCCATGACTGTAACCCTAACCCACCCCCCTTTCATTACCCTAATCCTCACCCTCCCTTCCCCACTGCCTAAACTTAAAAATCCTTGTCGATGTGTCCGGTCACTGTAGCAGGTGGGATGGGTCTGAATAGTCTTCTGCGGCATTTGCAAAAAATAAAATGGCTGTGTTTTCGAAATAGAGATTGCTAAAAATTAGCTTCCGTCTGTCTCTTCTTCAAAAACAGCCATTTCTCGGCTTCGACTCCATGCCCACTAAAACAGTCATGCAAACCTTTGATGTGAAGAATTGTTTTAAAGCTACTTAATGCTGCCATGTGCATCACCCCATGTGTGTAATAAATTGTATGGTTTATTTAATATATTAATGCCTACTTGTTGTGTATTAATTTCAGAATAAAGAAGTATTGAGTACAGTGATAGATCTATTTGAGTTTTTGGTGAGCCTTGACAGAAAGGACTGTTTTTGATTTTTTACAATGTATAATTATGGAATTGTTGTTTTGTGTTTCTTAGCTAATTTCAGATACACTAGACTGGCAATCAGGTTTATTAATTATCAGTGTAAAATCAAATATCAGTTATTTGTCTTATCTACACTGCATTGAGTATATAAGCTATTAATATATGCCAATGGTTTACACTGAAGCTTGGGCTGGATTAACACGTCCCCTTTAATGTCAAAATTTAAAGATCTCCAGTTAATCAGATTTCCAGTTAACTCATTAGAGATGACTTCTCGTATGTCTTTTGGGGACAAAACATAATCCCACATGTTGAAATCACTTATTTCACCCACAAATGATTGACTCTTGTCAAACCCACCACCAAATGAGTCTTGCTCCTGTGCTAGTATAATACGTGTTTCTGAACTAATAACAACCCCTTTATTCGAAACTCTTCTGGGGTAGACCTTTCCATTGACCCAAAGTTGTATTATGCCAGTATCAGAATCCCAAGTGACACAGGTGTGTTTCCAGTCTAGGACCTCAGAGTCTATCTTGATACTGATTTCTTCCTGGTTTATATACAAACTATAAGATGATGGTGGTTTTGGAAAGATAAGAAAAGCGTTGTCTTTTCCAGGTGTTGCCAGGGAAAATAGAGCATGATTGCGTGGAATTTCACTATAGGATGACAGGCAAACAGTAACTTTCTGCAATGGCTTCACCACTGCAGGATGTAACATTACATGTGCTGTTGCAGTTTCTTTTGGAAAGAGAAAAACTTTATTGGCCATATCTGTAAAACAAAAACAATAATGGAGAAAAAAGTTATTGAGAGTTGTAAATCAAGTCTTCATTCCATTCATCATTGTACTAAAACCATTTGGCCACCATAACAAATTGGAGAATTTTCTGTTCATTGGGTGATCTCTAACTTCTGATAATCAAACTTCTTATCTTTATAATGGGACATATTTTACCAAACTGTAAAAACGTATAACTTTATTACAAACCCCTCCACCAGGACTGCTGTCAGAAATAGTGGGGCCCGGGACACATCCATGGGCACCGCCCCCTACATGACATCATTAGTGAGGCATAGGGCATAGGCCTAGTTAAGAGGGGAGACAAGAATGAATTGGTTCATAATTATATGCATGGCAACTCCCTTGACACACCCTCGTTTTTGCTGTTCTTAACTGACTTAATAATGCCAAAGGCAGCTTTCTCTTGCCATGCGTATGCATCTTCTTAATGTTCTTAATTTATGCACATGCTAAGCAAACTGCAACCTATCTGCCTACCACTTTTCTTAACTTCCTTCTTAACCTTTCCTAGCATGCCCCTTCTTACTTATCTCATTAAGAACGGCTGCATGAATCACTCTTATGGGATCAACGTTCTTAAAACCTACGAAGATTGCATAAATAAAGGTACTATACATGCGCAGTTTAACCGTTCTTAAAAACACACACATAAATAGCAGCAGCTCCATAACTATGAATCAGGTCCTATCTTTTTAACAATAAAAAAAACAAAAAAAAAACAGCTAAGGTAAAAATGCCCAACACACTGACAACTGCCTTCAAAGATATATCCCTGCATGCAAATAATACAATTACCTTGACTCCCCCTGCAATCTACATGGTTTAGCCAGGGAGTAACTCATTTCAAGCACTTACTTAAGTCTGGATCTAGCCCCAAATATGTAATTGTAGTATTATTGCAATTGTAGCTCATGATAAATAGAGTTTGCATAGGCTAGATTTTCAATAGAAGGACATCAAAGGTACTTTAACATAACACAACATAACTCTAGACTTAAAAAAAAACCATAGGGTTTCTAGCCCATTTCTGACCTCTAGATCCTATGTTTAGTGGGTAGTAATGGATATAACTAATTAAAAAATGATTATTCCACCCAAAAACAGAAATGAGTCAGACTGGCAGGAAATAGAACATTGTGAAGACATCATGGATCCTATTTTCCTATCTTCTTCAAACCAAGTTTTTATTCAGTTAAACAGATGTTGACCATTGACAGCAATAACTTATTGAGTAAGTACATACCCAAGAATGGGTGCTAAGGATCTGATTCACACTTAAGAAGCTCCTGTTTCTTAAGTGCGGAATCTACCGAAATGACCTACTATGCAAGTACCAGTGAGGGATTTAGAATACCCGGGGAGGGCTGAAAGGAGGTGGCAAGAGCTTTTCTCCATGCATAGTTTCCTTCTTAAGAAGGAAACTACACAAGGTAAGATAAGGTGGCCCTATGACACTCGTAAGTGCCATAAGGTACCTAAAAATGGAGGGTGAATTAGGGGCAGTACAAGTGAGTTAGGTGCGGTTCTATCCGCACCTAACTCACTCTTAAGTGGGAACATGGTCCTTGGTACACAGGGGAATGCAAAACAAGGATAATTAATATTTTAAAACCTATAGCTATAATTTTTCTTTCAAAAATAAATTTTACTTTTGAATTATCCTTGTTGGGTTAAGGATAATCTAAGACTTACTCTTATGACTCGTTAAGTCAATGACTTCTCCTTTAATCTCATAGTACAGTGAGCTCCAGTTAATGAGATTCCCATTGTAGCCATTGTAATTAGCTTTCTGTATGTCTTCTGGGGACAAAACATAATCCCACATATGAACATCTTTTATGTCCCCCACATACGACTGAGTTATATCAAATCCACCTCCAAATGAGTCTTGCTCCTGTCCCAGAATAACACTTATTTCAGGATGAATAGAAAACCCTTTCCTTGAAACTCTTCTAGGGTAGAGCTTTCCATTGATCCAAAGTTGCAGCAATCCAGTGTCTGAGTCCCAGGTCACGCAGGTGTGTTTCCAGTCTAGAATATCTAAGTCTGTCCTGAAATTATTTTCTTCCTGGTTGATATAAATTGAGAAAGAGTCTGGTGGGTTTGACATGATAAGAAAAGAGTTGTCCTCTCCAGAGCCTCTAGTTGCTAGAGAGAACAGGCTATAATTGCGGGTAAGTTCTGTGTAGGATCTCAGGCAAACACTAATTTTCTGTAATGGTTTTTTAATCTCAATTTTCAGGATCACATGAGCTGTTGAAGACGACTTTGGAAAGATAAAGGCTTTGCTGCACAAATCTAGGGAAATAAATAGGGAATTACAGAAGATATTTTACAACCCTATGCTTTTATTACAGACTCTTATTAAGTTGTACTATTTTGTTTCCGAATCAATAAAATTCCATGGTGATTGTTCTATGGCTGTCTGTGCTGTCCTCTTATTAAGAGAGTCATAAAGAAAGAATCTATCATGGTGGTAATAGTAACCAATCGACACATGACAAATTTTATATTAGTAGGATGCCATCTAGTGCCAGGGTTTGGAAGAAATGCAAAATTTCTTCAAAGTGTTTTGCATTGTCAGTAAATTCAACCTTTTTAAGCGCCTTTTAGATCAAATATTTTAGCAATGCAGTTACTTATTTAACATTTTATTGTTTTAGTTTCACTAAAGAAGCTGCTGCTATTTCCGTGTGTGTTTTTAAGCACGGATAAAAAGCGTATACGTAGTACCCCTATTTACGCAATCTACGTAGGATTTAGGAACGGAGAACCTGATTCAGAATTTGAAAATAACACAGGATAGTTACTCCTGGGCAAAACCATGTTGATATCAGGGGAGTGCTATTTCATCTGTAGCAAACAACATTAAAGTTGAGAGGTTGCATTTCCTAACCCAATAACAGTGTAAAAGTAAAGCTGGTCACTCTCTGTGTGCAGTAAGTGATTCAATGATATATCCTTGCCTGCACACAATACAATTGACTTGACTCCCTCTGCAATCAACATGGTTTTGTTAATGTGTTAATTTGTTAATGTGAATAGCATTTATTTCCAGTCATTCCCAGTCACACTGGCCCACCTCACAGCAAACAAGATTGAGGTTAGTTGGTACATGCTACCATATATTGTCTATTATCTTACTCTCAAACTTGACACTTGTCAAGTGTATTCTTATGTATTGCTATTGCTATATAACATATGAAAGGACAATATCTATGGTCCCTTCAGAACAGAGATTGCCAGTTCTCGATGATGGGGATTCTCCTTAATATCACTGAAACCCGTGTATTTAGATATTTCCGTCAATGCTCTATGGAAATAGTCACTCACCCCTTCTCCATCCTTCTGCTTAAATGGTAAAAATATTTTACCATTCTACCCGCATAGGAAAAGTGATTCCCAATTGTTTACAAATATTGGGGTAGATCCAGAACTATGTTTGCCGTACGTTTACTCGCGTAGCGTATTTACGGGTGTAACTTCTATACACTCCCCTTGGCACACCCCTTGAATGTACGTATTTTGTCAAGATACGCTTTTCAAACCCTACCTTAACTTTGGCAACGTAACTGCAGTGATCCGCTCACGTACGTATGGGCAACACGAATTTACGCAGCTAAGCACGCCCATACTGTACACTTTAAATGCAAACCCCCGTCTACTTAACGTATTTCAGACGTATTTTGGACTCACGTAAAATTGGCACACCCACACGTAAGTATTTACGTGACACATACGTGAATGGCCCATACGTTCACAATTACGCTACGTTACTGAGCGTATTTTCTATGGTGCGCATCGCAGTACTTACCAAAAGGCGATTTTACGTCTCAGCCACGCGTAAATTCGCTCACAAGCGTTGTTCTGGATCTGGCCCATTGTCTATGTTAGTTTGATTGTCAGCATCACTCAAAACTTTGTCCTCCTCTAGCCTAATCTCTAATTAATCTCTAATAAACTCAGAAATATTTATGCTAGAGGGAAGACAGGCTCTGAGTAATATCCTCCAATCCTTATTTGTAGGTTCATGTGCATTCCCTATATCCTTGATATATTTCTGACACTTTGCCAAATCTTTATCAGGGTGCAGGAATTCCCCAATCAAAACTCGCAAATATATACATAAATTCTATAGTTTGTAAAATGTCTTGCAGGGTGTGGAATATAGAAGCTGCTATTAACCAATATATTCCTAGCACTATTTGGCAAAGTAAGGGTTAATGGCTCTTAGCACTTGAATGAGTGGCAGAATAGTGTCCACTTAATTATAGGTATAACTTCATCAACATTGTTGATCCAATGTGCAGAGGTAATATAGTTAGCCCCCAAAGTATCTCCGCACACTGTACCACCTGCCACTCATACAAGTGCTAAGAGCCATTAGCACAGGAAGGTGGAGGCAGAAAGATACAAAACATATTTGTACCCATTTGCATGACTATGGGAACTTCTTGTGTGTGTGATACTGATGGATACATGGACTCTCACACTGTACATTCACGTAAAACGTTTGGGGAAACTTGCTCACTTTTTATGGTAACTCCCCTGTGGTGGGATTTCTCTTCTATGTCTGTCTGTCTGGCATGCCCCTGTTCCTGAGACCATAAAGGCACACCCCCTTTATAAGTTAGCACTGGGTTTTTTAAATGTTCATTTTGAAGGTGTTCTGGGCTACCAATACCCCCCATGGGTGGGCCACTGGGCCTCTAACAATCTAGCTGTGATTTTTCTTTCTTTGTGACCAGCTACCTCTAGCAATGGCATCAGATGACTAGTTCTTCAGCAGGGCTGCAGAAGACCTGTTAATAGGGTGGATTGGATTAAAAGTGAGTGCAGGGGGTATGGTAGCCCCACAGCAACTGCACACCTAGCAGCCACTATAGTTGCACCCCTGGTATTACCCATCCAAGGCATTCTCATTTTTTACACTCAGCTCGATAAAGTTGTAGTTGTTAAAAAAACAAAGCCTCAACAAGCCTACCATTATGTTCAACCCTCAGTGTACAAACGACTGTGGCTGATCACAGTCATGTGTTATTTCCTGTTAGGAAGCAGGAAGCAGAATATTGTAAAAGGCTCGGAAAATCTGAAGTTATAGTGAAAATGGTGTTTTGCCTTGATGACAGATCTGAATTTGGTGGGAGAAACCGAGGCATAGCTGGGTTCGACTCAGAACCCTTAAATTTGAATCTGTCGGATTAACAACTAGCTCATCTCTAATAAAATTATGTTTGTGTATCATGGCAAGAGTGCATTACTTCATATCTATTGTTAATCTAAAGCTGGCCATAAAACAATGCAATATATGTACAAATTTGTCAGAACAAAATAGAACAAAATAGTGATGCATAGTATAACAAGCTAAAGTTGCATCCTTGTTGTAACCCATAAAGTGAAAACACACTGCACTTAAAGCATTCTTAAGGAATGTTGACAATAATTAAATACCACTGTTAATTACTTTTAGGGTATTTAGGCTATTTTGATTCTTCCAGCCTTGTTAAAAAAAAGTTTAAGAAAGTGTTCAAAAATGTAAGAAATCTGTGTGTTCGGTACTTTCAGTTTTTCTAACCCACCCATATCAATTTTTTAAAGTAATATAATGTCACACACTGGGGTTGGAGTCTGCTACAGTGTAGCTCTCAAAATTGATGCTGTTTTGTGTTTGTTGATTGCACTGCAAGGCTGACAAGTCTTTAATAATATAAATTGTTTTATTCCATCATGATTTCCAATGGACAATAAGATATTATAACTTTAATTCTTGATATATGGAAATATAATTGGAATTTCTAACATGTATGTACAGAATCTGCTTTAGTCATTCTTTGGGGCTACTGGAGTTTGAGAATAAGGTCAAAATTTGTTCAAAATTCATAAAGGGCCTGATCCAGAGCTACGCTGGCCCGTTGGCCGTAAGTACAGCCAGCGTAGCTCTGGAGCATTCCCCCGACACTCCCCCTGTGGCCGGCATAATTACCCACTGTTATGCCAGCTGAAGGCTACCTTAGTACGACCAGCGTAGCTCTGGAGCACTCCCCCTGTGGCCGGCGTAATTACCCACTGTTACGCCAGCTGAAGGCTACGCCGGCCACAGGGTCGTCACTGGCCTAACCCACCCTCCCTCATTTACTTACCTTCCGTATGGGTTGCGTAGTTACGGCGAGGAACGCCCCCTTGCCGTAACTACGCAACAATTAGGTATGCCCGATCCGGAGGAACGGGTTTCCCTAACTACGCCGGGCAACATCTGCCCGGCGCATGCGCAAATTGACAGAAATGCCGAACTTACACATTCGCCCAGCGGGCGGCATAGTTCAGCACCAGCCCCAAAGGGTCAGATCAAGATTTGTGTCAGACAATCAACTTCCGCAAGCTCCTTGCAGAAATCAGGTGTTCTTTTGACACTGAAAAACAATAGGAGATTCATTAGATGCGTTATCACTTCAGGTCCGGATGCCTGATACCTGCAAGAGGGGCCGGGAAAGCATGCAGATGATGAAGAATGGCTGGCCTTATGCACTTCTGTACGGGTCTGACTTCGGACAGAATCAAATCTGTGCAAAGAACTTAAAAAAGGGTTCTGGACAGGTAAGACAATGGGGGAGTTATTTTCCCTATCACGTGCTGACTTACAGATATGCAGGTCTGGATCAGGTCCAAAGTTATGTGGTATTTGAGTCTGTGTGCAAAAAGCAAATAATTTTTACATGCAAAATTATTTAAATTCATTTGGACCTCTGACATTGCAGCATGTTTTGTTTTTTTTACAAGGTCTGCTCCAGTTTTGTCCTTACAAATTTTGGATCAGCCCTTTATGTCCACATAATTTCCCACAGTGGTTGTACAGGCTTTATAGTTGTATCTTAACACCAGCAGTTTGAAAACTCCTGTACAAGTTGCAGAAGGTTATTTTATGATGATCAAATTATTACTCATATTTTAACATCCATACTGCTATAATACTAATATAACATATTATTATTATTATTATTATTATTATTATTATTATTATTATTATTATTATTAATATTATTATTATTGTTGTTGATGTTGTTGTTATTATTGCTATTATTATTATTATTATTATATTTTATATTAGTATATTTTTTATATTATTATACATTGAAGTATTTGCCGAATGTTGCAAGACTGTAAGGGTGTTTAACAAAGGTGTGAACAAACTTTTTGTAAAGAAAATAAAAAAGGGAACATTTTTATTGAAGTGACACAGTTACAAGTCAATAGTATTACAGATTTGTAATGCACATTTTGAAAATGAATAAAATATCATGTAATTGAAACATAACGTACCTTGTTGTGCAACAGATCCTGTGAAAAGCACCAGCATGATCATATAAAGAGCCATGTTCCTGAATAAAACACATTCATATTTAGTAGAAGTGGTTTAAGTGTTTGCTAAGCGACTTCACAAATACAATGTTATATTATGGAAACTAATTCATTATGTACAAAATAAAGAGCAATGACAGTATAAAAACAAAATAAGGTAATACACCCCATGCTCCGATGCTTATAAAAA
>WWET01004315.1:23551-35900 GCA_011038615.1 Limnodynastes dumerilii
CGTCCGATTGTTTAAACGCTAGGATTACTATAGTAATCCTAGCGTAACATGCTCGGACGGAGCAAAGTTCACCTCCAGTTCAGTCAGGTGATTTACGCACCTTGCATGCGTAAATCACCTGACGATATTAAATCTGGATCCGGTCCGTAATCTTTAGCGTTTTTTTGTAGATAACATGTCTTTATATAACCCAACATTTAAAACATCAAAATCAATAAAAATGGATACAATAAACATTTTTGTTGTTATATATTATAATTTCAACAAAAGCAACAGAAATAATACATTTTAGTGAACGGCTCATAGCTATAGGATGATTAGTTTATAAACATATAATGTATATACAAGATAGATTAAGTTAGATGAAATAATTAAATAGAATGAAATGATGATGAGAATAGAATTGAGACTAAAAACAGTATAAATATTACGTATATTAATAGAATCAGCATCATAAATGGAACCAGAAAGATATAGCATCATAGAGAATTTTTCATTATGGCATCTCATTTAAAGGGGAACAAGTCTTGTTTCAAGAGAATCAAGAGAATTTGGCCAGTTCTCTTGATATCCCAGGAGAGCCGACAAATATCTTGCAGTGAGATTGAGGCCACGGTTTCAATAATTAAGAAAAAAAAAAAACCTGGTTATTTTTACTACCCTGGAATTATTCAGTCTAAGCCCAATTATCGGGTGATCGTGCAAATAATCGCTGTAGTTAATGGCCAGGATCAATATTTTAAACACCAAATAAACGCACCAGAAACGCTCTTGTACGATTATTTGATCTTTGAACATGCTTGATTTATATCAGGAGAAAGCTCCCGATGTTTTAAGGGAGCCAATCATCAAGCTGAATGGCTCCCTATTCTTCAAAGCTGCAGATATATGTACTATACTGCTCTGACAGCTTTGAAGGTATACTTTAAAGCTGTCAGAACAGCATAGTACATAGATATACAGCAGCGGCTATTGCAGGGAGTAGTACAGACAGGGATTAGCCGAAACTGCGTTGTGTGAAGCGCGGCTTTGGGTGATCCTTGTTATACTACTCTCTGCAATCGCCGCTGCTGCATATCTATGTACTATGCTGTTCTAACAACTTTGATAGCTTCAAAGCTGTCAGAGCAGCATAGTACATAAATATACAGCAGCAGTTATTGCAATGAGTAGTGCAGACAGGGATAAACTGAAGTCGTGCTGATCCCTGTCTGTACTACTCCTTGCAATAACTGCTGCTGTATATCTATGTACTATGCCCCTCTGACAGCTTTGATGGTATCAGAGCTGTCAGAGCAGCATAGTACTAGCCCTGGCCCCCCCTCCTCCACTAGGATTATCGGTCCCAGCAGAGGAGGTGTATGGCGCCGATAATGGGACATTTCTCTATCGGGAAATCGTCACGTTTATCGGGCCTGCTGGGATCGATAATCGTCCCAGCGTATGACCAACTTTAAAGATGTTAAATTAGGGTGACCATTTGAAGATTTTCAGATAAACATTTAAGGTTGTACATAAAGATGGGACATGATGTGGAGGTAATATAAACTCTCCGGTACGAGAGTCTAATTGCCTTAAATGGGACTTTTCTTTTCGAAAGTCCCATTTTCGAATACTTACTGCTTTCTACTTTTTTTTAGTGTATGGGTAATTATGCTGTTCGGCATACTTTACCCATTCACTTTCGCAATTACCCGCGATATCCCTCCGCCACACCTCCGTCGTTGCTATTGCCGGACCAGGAACAGGTGTGTAAACTATCTGTGTGGGTTAGGGTTAGGGTCAGGCTGCATGGGAGGGAGGGTTAGGGTCAGGCTGCGGTAGATGGAGGGATAGGGTCAGGCTTCAGGGGAAGGTGGGTTAGGGTCACGCTGCCAGGAAAGGGTTAAGGTGAGAGGGGAGGGTTAGGATTAGAATTAGGGAAGGGACTATTTTTACTTACCATTTAGCTGAACGGAACTTTCGTAGCTCTGTGGATCGATTGCTATGCTTTATTCAGTTCGCAGCTGGCTGGGAGAAGTCTGATTTTTCGATAAAACTCACAGGTGAAGAATGGATGTTGTCCTTCAGTGTCTGTTTAAAGGTAAAATGTTCTTCTCCTGTTCATCTTTTGTATAACTCAATACTACATACAATATTATAGTAAGCTAATTACAATACACATGTAATAAAATCACTCTTTGCTTTAAAAAACCTATAAGGCTGTTAGCCTGTGAACAGTATCTAAATCAAACTACACTGATGGAAAAATAAAATATATGCAAAACAGCAGATTGACTATCTACAAAAACAAAACACAGAGCAGAGCAGCAGAGTTTAATGAACTGATTACCCTTGCAGCAGTTTCACTATTTTATTTAGATGTGAACAGGAGGACATTTTACCTTGAAACAGCCTTTAAGATTACAAATTTTTTTATAGAAAATCGGTACACCTGGGGGGGTGTCTTTGAAGGGGGTGTGACTTGTCAAATGAAGGGGTCATTTGCATGTATGATAAGGTATAAAATCTCATTTTACACCTTATTATATGAGCTAAGAACTCACAGGAGAGTTGTCTTTTCACTTTAGCAGAGATGTAGGAGTCTGTCCCCGCAGCTCTGCTATAGTGATCAGATGCTGCAGGAATGGAAGGAGAATATATGAGGGAGGGAACTGCTGGGTCAGAATCTGGTACTGGAGCCCTATTAGCCTGTATAGACCATTAAAAAATGGTACAGTTGGAGGGTATGCAAGTGGGCAGGGCCGTCATCAGGGGGACAGCTAGGACAACTGTGCCAGACCCTCTCAGAATACCGGGAGAACTGCCTAAATTTTGGTAGTCTCCCAGATATTTCAGGAGAGTTTTGAACCCTGGTTTATAAGGTAGGAAATTATTTGCTATGAGACAAAAACCTTCAGACTCGCATCAATCAGCATTTGAAAAATTTCCTTCTAAGTATTGCTATTGCTATTTCCTCATTGGCTTGCTTCAAATAACTGTCAGAAATTAACTTAAATTGACCTTTTTGGGAAGAGCTTGTGAGCATTAAAGCCATAACCTCACTGTCAATGACTAACTTTAGAAAAAAAAAACATTAATAAAACCAAAATCAATACCTCTCTATGGGCCGTATGCAGAGCTCCGGCCCATTGCAAATACGGCCGGAGTTCTCTGATATGTTCTACTGCGCATGCACAGTAATTCTGTAACGTAATCTACGTTACTTGTTGCAACGTAGGTTGCGTATACGTGGTTTTGATTACGTTACAGAATTACTGCGCATGCAATCAATGTCAATCAAGGTTGCTTTGGGATATCGGCCCGGATTTTCACTTGAGAATTTTTCTTGTTCCGAGTGTAGTTTTAGGTGCAGAGTGTGTGCTATATACGTAACTTTACATTACGTAGATTGCGTAAATGCGGTCTTTAAAGAACAAGTGAGAATCCAGGCCAACGTCCTTCCAGGTACCTTCATAAATCTAGCCTTTATAAGGGTAGTAATACTTTCCAGGACCGTGCTTTTTCCATCCTTCCATTATCCCTCATAGCTGTTCTTATTAGCTAAAACAAGTGTCCCTTCACCGCATCATATTCCTTTCTTCTATTCTCCTTGGTAAATATCACCATCGGCCACTGCTCTTTCGATCCTTCCATTCTCCTTCATAATACTCGTTGTCGGCATAATAGTACCATCCTTAACCATGTTTCTTATCGTCCAGCCAGTTTCAGTGATAGTGCTTCATGTATCTACCGGTGCTGGAGTCTTTCATGCTGTATTCTCCACGGCCACTTCTCTTACCATGTTCCCATTCACCTTGGTAAATGGCATTTGCCTTTTTGTAGACATAGATGCCTCTGTGGTGTTTTAAGTTTTTAGCCATTCACTGCAATAGCCATCAATATTAAGCATAAATATATTGGGCCTGATTTAGATTTAAGAAGGAGCTTGAAATTAAGGACCGTATTCAGACCATTTTTAAACGCGACTGCAAATATACGCACACACGTAGCAAGTAACACCCACCAAAACCCTGGTCACTCCCCTTGCTAATCCGTGCTCACGTAGACTTTCACCACCATAGACCACCTCTAACTTTCAGTGGCCCGTCCCATGCGTCTGTGTCCTCCGTACGTGCGTATCATGATAATCGCGCCCACTTTTTTTCATTTAAATTCACCGCTCCGCCCATTTACACTTAAAATCTCCCGCGCGTATATTTGCATTGCGTATCCGGACGTATGTACACATGTGCCTATCATACGTCTGTCCGTAAGGCACTTCCGTGCGAATAGTGTACGTCAACTACGTACAAAAAGTTACTACGCATGCGCAGTTGAAACGTATCTAAAAATACGCATAGGAGTCACCATGAAAACGGAAGTCTGAATACGGTCCTAAGAAAGGAAAGTTACTCCTGGGCTAAACCATGTTGATTGTAGGGGAGTCATATTTCATCTGTTGCAACCAGTATTAGAAATGAGAGGTGGTGTTTCCCAGCCAAAGTCTAAATAACAGTGTAAAAGTAAAGCTGGTCAGTATCTGTGTGCAGTAAGCAATTCAAAGATATATCCCTGCATGCAAAAAATACAATTAACTTGACTCCCCCTGAAATCAACATGGTTTTGTCCAGGAGTAACTTTCCTCTCTTAGGACCTGATTCACACTTAAGAATCTTCTTAAAATAAGAACTTAAAGTCACTCCTGGGCAAAACCATGTTGATTGCAGGGGGAATTAATGTAATTGTATTCTTTGCATGCAGGGATATATCTTTGAATTGCTTATTGCACACAGATACTGACCAGCTTTACTGTCACACTGTTATTTAAACTTGGGCTGGGAAATATCACCTCTCAATACTAGTACTGTTTGCAACAGATGAAATATGACTCCCCTGCAATCAACATGGTTTAGCCCAGGTGTGACATTAAGTTCTTATTTTAAGAAGATTCTTAAGTGTGAATCAGGTCCTTAATTTCAAGCTCCTTCTTAAGTCTGAATCAGGCCCATTGTTTCTAAGTCCAGATTTAAGGGATTTCCTTTCCCACACCCGCCTCAGGACCTTAGTCAACCTTGGGGACTTCAGGAAAGGCATCTCTAAAATATATTTGTAGAAGTAAATAGTATTGATTTGATATCTCTATATCTTTGATATAATTTATTATCCTTACTGTCAGGAAACAATTAAATACCGGGGGGAATCAATTAATATCAACTTATAGAGTGACCTCTATTTGGCCAGGGTCTGGTGATTCATGGAAATGCCTTGAAGGTAGTGGGGCAGAACAAGCTATGGCTCTGGTCAGTTTATGGCCCTGTCGTAAAAGTATCAGTATATTAGGGGGGGTCATAAAAGCTAGATATCTCAGGAAGATTCTCTCCAGACCCCAAACTGTCACTTGTCACAAAAGTGGGGGCCACTTGGAGAGGAGCAGGTTTTATCTTTAAAAAGGTTACATAGATTCATAACTTTGGTCACTTCATGGGACTTCCAAACGGAAGAGCTGTCCCTGATTTCTGGTCTGTCCCGACCCGGAAGGTTCTTGTGTGTAAGTCTTTCTGTGTTTTCCCCTTTTATTTAATAAGAAACTTTTTGGGATATTGTATGTCCATTTTGTTATTCTTTTGTAACTAAGCATTGTGATTCTTATATTAAATATTAATTAATAAGTTCATGTCTCTGTGTTCTTACAGATTCACGTGTCAGACCAGTTCGGTTATTAAACGCTACTGAATGGTAACAGAAGAGGTAATTCTGAGTTGATGATAATTCTGATAAAGTATAACTATGCTAGATTGGTGTAAAGGAGAACCTAAGACCTCCTATAAATAGTCTTGGTGGTGGCAGTTCATTAGTAATAAGTCCTATTTGGGGTGGATAAGGGGCATTAGTCATTGTAGAAAAGACCAGGTGGCTGTTGTGATTAACCCCTTGAGCCCCAGATAAGTCACAAAAGCCTCAGGTGAGGTCTGGGTCGTGACACTTACCTAAAAGAAAATGTGTTTCATCTTACTCGGAAGGAAGACTTACTGTCCTATCTATCAATAATTAAATGTTCAATATTCAACTTTAACAAAATATTTATTGAATTGCACCCCCCCCTCTTCCCGAACCACCATGTAAGCTTGTATTGTACCTGTAGGTTTGCCATTGGCCCTGTGTCACTCCCCCCAGTCATGCTTCCTCTGTGGAATTCTTTGTTAATGTTTATAAAAAAATATTCATAATAAGTACACAATTATATGCACGATTGTAGAAAGGCAACACCCACAAAAATCTCTGACACTCCCCTATCACGGCAGTGCTGTCGGGGACTTACGAGTCTATAGACCAATCTGTTCTTTACATGTGTACTTACGTGCGTGTCTGTATTCCGGACGTGCAGTTCTTAAGTACCACGCCCTCATGTTTCATTTAAATGCCCCCCCCACTTTTATGTAAAATTCCACGTTCGTCTTTCAACCCCGCCTATCTGTACGTATTTCACCAAGTGAGATTCACAAGTCCTTCCGCTAGGCACTTACGTGCGTATATTCAATGTAACTTACTTAAATAAAGTTACTACGCATGCGCAGTTAAAACGTACCTAAAAATACGCACGTAACTCCACGTGAAAACGGATCTGTGAATACGATCCCATATTCTTTACGTACAATGTAAGATCCTGTCTGGGTATACAGGAGGGTTTGGCAGAGAATATATATTAAATATTTTGGTTTGAAAGCTTTAGTAGAAATATAAAAGTATTTCTATTGGCATTGGCCATAGAATTTGATATGTGTGTAAATGTTAATGTAAGCTAAAAAGTCACCGGGAGACTGATATTTGCACCAATGCCATTCGGGAGAGTTTTTTGTACTTCCCTGGTATGACATGGCATTCTTTGAAGTCGTTGTGGTACATGAGGAGTAGTTGGAGCCACTTGATCTGCCATTGAGGTGCCCTATCAGGAGAATGGAAATTAAAGACTGGGGACGGATTTTGTAAAAAGGTTAATATTAATAGTTGTAAGAATATGTCATAGAATTAGATGTAATTAGTGGGGTAATGGAGTTAGCAGGTGCTAAGTTAAGGTCTGAGAGAGAAAGAGGAGCGTTATTAAAATCAGAGACTGAGCATAAGGAATAGAATACAAGATCAAGGCAGTTACCATCCTGATATGTAGAAGGATCAATCTACTGGGTGAGGGCAAGAAATTTTGATTCACAGCGGTTTCGAAAAACATCCATCTACGGCGATTTTGCAGTGAGTTGACAATAGTAAATTCAGCGACTTGAAACTCTCCGTTAAATAAAAGCCAACTACAGCGAGTTTCACTAACTCGACCTTAGTAAATCTGGCCCTTGATCTTTCACCAACTGCGTTGGTCCATGTAACTTAATGTACCTCTGCCATTTCATCTTAGATGTCTTCCTGCCATTTAAACATCATCTTTCAAAAACGGAGCTAATAATATTATAATATTTCCACCTGCCAATAAAAGCTACCCAGCTGGTCTATCTATATCTATTGACATTAATGAAGTAATCCCTACTCATAAAGCTCCCTGACTAGTGTTACCCTTGAATTTGAACTGCCCTTTGTTCCCCTCATACCATCTGTTTCTAAATCCTGTTTTATATATATATATCTCTCTCTCAAAAAACATTTCAATGCCATTGCCATCCTAATGTAAAAAGGCAAGAAAAGGATAAGCAGGTTAGCGAATAAGGATTATTTGTAGGATGTTAACATCTCTTAGGATAATAGTTGAGATGTCAAAGGAAATGAAATGAGGGAACAATACAGATAAATGTTGAAGAAATTGTTGGCAAGATCCATTGGGGAGGACAATAGATCATTGTAACTTACAGAGAGAATGGGTTGAAGTGGACAGCATAAGCCTTGAAGGATATGAGTAAGTAAATGGAGAGACATAGGGTAGAACTGTGAAAGTGAAATTTTGGGAAAAGAGAAGTACAGTCTTCCCTTTGTCCCCAGGTTTGGAGGCATGGTTAAAGTCCACAATGTGATAGTGCAGCGAGTGAGGCAGTGCCTGATTCTATGACCCATATTTGTTATTGTTTATTACAGATAGATTGGGCATTCTATATGGCACATTTTAGGGATTTTTAGAGTGATGGCATACAGGTGATGTCACTTACCTTAATTCACAATAAATTAACTACCAAAATCATTTCACACTACATGAAACCCCCACTTCCGAAATTCCTACAGGATTAACTACCTCTCACCCAGTTCATACTAAATTAACAACCCTCTCCCCATTTCACTCTTAATTAAACCCCCTCTTCACAGTTCACATTAAGCTAACCTCCCTCTATCAAGTTTACACTAAATTAACCCTTTCCCACTCCTGCAGTCTGAAAAGTTGACCAATCAAAGTGGTGGGAAAAAGTAACCACCCCTATGTCCAGTTCATGCAATTTTCATTGTCTGTATACTGATTGGTGAAGGTCAGATCTAGTGGTTGATTTGACCTATTGCTCTTTTGAATGGGTGTGGTGGGTCTGCGGTCAGAAGGGCTCTTTTTCGAAAAGGCCATTTTAGACCAACCACTTTCAAACTGGCTCTCAAATCAATTGGTTCTGCCTCGCCAAGTAGAAGCAATCGATCATCCAAAGGATGAACTCACAGTGGTGAGTGGTAAGTATTTGTCTAACCCCAACCCTAATCCTCATCCTTACTCTAACCATCCCCTGCCATTACCTTAACCCTAATCTTTTCCTCCCACAGCCTAACCCTAAGACTCCTCTCCCTACAGCCTAACCCTAAGAGTCCCCTTATCAGTAACCTAACCCTAAGAATTCCCTTCCTGTAGTCTAACACTAAGAGTCACCTTATCATTAACCTGTCTGGTGCAGTGGCGGGTTTCTGAATTAATAAATGTAAGTAAGTTGAAGTTAAATAAATTCAACATACTTACCCATTCATTAGGAAAATGTTCAAATTAGTGATATTTTTGAAATAGAGACAGCCAAGAGTGAGCTTTTGCCTGTCTGTATTTCGGAAATAACCTTTACTATCAGAAGGCGTCCCCTCTTGAATTGCACATAGGCCACACTACTATTTTAAATGCATTGCACATGGAAGATGTGTACCGATTGGCATTTACTTCTTGATCAGGCCCTGTGTTTGCAACATGTGATGATCTATATTAATAAATAATAATTATAATAATAATTAATTAGCATTTGTCACAAAAACTGTTTCACAGGGTTCCAATAAAAAAAATTCACAAAAACTTTAAATAAAAGCACCATGTAAAATACACTATATGAGGCAGTTGCCACAGTGAATTGTGGGGGTGATAGTAAAACTGTGCAGAAAAAAGTTTGATTCACAAATAAATATTTTCAAATTAAAACAAAAGTAGATATTAACTTATGAGCTTCTTAAGTGTTAAAAAGGGGACATGTCTGAAGGCAGTTTATGTATCAAAACAGAAAGTATAAGTAATAATAAAGATCAAATAGATTTGTAGCGATTCATGGTTATTAAGCTGGCAGTATTTATGCTGCATTGATATAACAATGGCAGCACATTGATAAAATATATGAGATTATTATCATGAATATACCAGATTTCATAAATCTTTGCAAATCATAAATGTGCATCTGCCCAGGGACTTGACATTGCAGTGTATTTATTGTAAGACTAGCTGCAAGTTCTAGAAAGGATTAGCTAAGTATCTGTAGATCAACATGATAACATTCATTTTTCAGGGTTGGTTTTTTTGGAGCGGCTGGGAATAGCATATTTTGTGTTTGTTTTTTGAATTCTTAAAATATTTTTTTTTTACAGATGATTAATTTGTATATAGTCTTACAGAGATATTCATAAAACTTACATTATGAAGAAATCACAATTATTTATCTCTTTACTATCTGTCATATCACATTGCTACTAGAAATACTAGAAAATTGCAAGAAATCCTGTCAAGAACCATGCTTAACATTTTAATTTTAACAAATTAGCAAATACTAAAAAAAAGCTATAAATTAATCTGAGCAACTTCCATTTTGTGTTTATTTATTTAACCCAGACTAATCAAAATATATGCTTCTTTAAGGGGTTACTGGTCCTTTTAAGGGTTATTGCATAATGAACTCTGCAATACTTTGTTGGCAATAGAGGGGTTTCTCTGTGACGTTTTGTTGCCGGGGAGAAAACAATTTGTCCAGGACACTCTCTCTGGACTGTGACTGTACTTTCTTCATGGCTCTCCTCCACTTTGCAGAAGAACTACCAGGCACAGACTAGGCAGGTCTTGGTGCAAGCATTGTATAGTTTGAGAGCCAGGCTCAGAAGGCAAGTTGCACCTGTAAAAGAAATAAACCCCTTTTAACTGCAGCCTTTAAACTGGAGCAACTTACCAAACACTGTAAAGTATATGCAACTAGAGGAATAATAGTGGTACGGTTGCAAAGCACCGTGGGCCTGATTCAGATCTGAGTGCAAACAGGAACTTAGCGTATATGCTTCATTTGTAAAAGTGGGGCAGGTTGCATGCAATCCTAAAGTGCGCACAGCGGTGCCTTTGAATGGCAACCAATTACAGCACGCAACATACGTATATAGATTTTTAGCACTGTATATCTTTAAAAACGAAAAACAACATAAAATTGCAACACACAGGTAAAAAAAAACAAGTCTCTGAATGTCTCCAGGTGCTGGTGCAAATGCTTTGAGGTAAAGACTCCTCAGTTCCAGAGGTGGAACTAGTGAGTTGTGGGCCCAAGTGCAAAAAAATTCTTTGGCCCTGATGATATCCCAGGTAACCCAGTGGGGAGCTTCATCGGTGTAGTGATGACGGCTGTGGGCCCTTGTATCAACAAAATATACAAATTATGAGGAGCGCTATTTAAATTCTATTTTAAGAAAATATTTATTCATATAATAACATGGCCTAAAAACACAAATATAAATATACAAATAAAAGTAGATAAACAATACAAAAAAATTGAACGTGTGTCTGCAGCCACTTAGTTCCAATCAATTCATAGTAACATTCATAAAAAAGAAAAAAACAATGAAGTCTGGATTTTAGCAAGGTTCACAAAGATATATATATAAATATCCTTCAAGGGATATATTTCTTGCGTTGTGCAAATAGTAAATGAACCAACTGGGTTGAAACAACTTGGAAACAACAGGGAAGCAAAATGTATTGTATTCTCCCAAAATTCCTAATAATTAGTAAGTGGGAATAGGTTTCAATCCAATAGAGGCTCGGCAAAGGTTAATGGAAGGCCAGCGTCCACGTTAATTGTCAGAGCAGAAATAGAAAACATTAAGCCGCTCAGCAAAGCGGAATCCGTGGGGTTCCCCAAGTTCTCAAAAGTATTCTACAGTCAGAGTATACCGCATAATTGTTCTCAAGTAGTATTTCGAACTTCTGTTCTTTAAATGTCAATAAAATCAAGTGGTTACTCACGATCACCATGCATGTCGTTATGCCAGGGTCAGTTTAACCATGGGGCGATCGGGGCGGTCGTCCCGGGGGCCCCACACACAAAGGGCCCCCACAAAGTGCAGTGAAAGAGGATGGATGTCAGTGATTGACATCCTCCTCTTAAGCACAGTCAGTGATCACGTTAATACTTTACTATTTGTCCAATGCGTATGGATTCCACATGGGACTTTCTGCAGTTTGTGTTTTTTTTTCTTCCGGGATCCGGCTCAGACATTGACAGGCTGTCAGTGAAGCCTATGAGTCATCACAACATACAGAGACAGAGACGGAAGTCTCCAGCTCTAGCGATGACTCATTCACACTGTGAGAGAGTTTCTCTCACAGGGTGTCATGTGACCTCCTCAGCTGCTGACTGTTGAGACCAGAGACGTTCTCCTGCTTTTCCACAGCCAGGGTCATATGGTAAGATTTGCGGGTTTTTGTGGGTAGGAGACTTTATTTATGTACATATATGCAGACTTATTACAGGGGAATGCATGTGTGTGTATATAAATAAATAAATAGTGTGTGTGTGTATATAAATAAATAAATAGTGTGTGTGTGTATATAAATAAATAAATAGTGTGTGTGTGTATATAAATAAATAAATAGTGTGTGTGTGTATATAAATAAATAAATAGTGTGTGTGTGTATATAAATAAATAAATAGTGTGTGTGTGTATATAAATAAATAAATAGTGTGTGTGTGTATATAAATAAATAAATAGTGTGTGTGTGTATATAAATAAATAAATAGTGTGTGTGTGTATATGTGTGTATATATAGTGTGTGTGTGTGTGTATGTATATATGTATGTATGTGTGTATGTATGTATGTATGTATGTATGTATGTATATATGTGTGTATGTGTGTATGTATGTATGTATGTATGTATGTATGTATATGTGTATA
>WWET01004315.1:52646-67443 GCA_011038615.1 Limnodynastes dumerilii
TTTATTTATATTGTTTACCCTTTTTTTTTTATTGAATTGTTTGATTTACTGCAAACCAAGAAAGTAAATAAATATGCAGCAAAAGATAAAATAATTGAAAATGATAACCGGAGAATTATGACAGATGTAAACCCACTTGTTAGGTCATTCACTAGTCCCGAAAAGCAATGATCAAGGCCACATGATGCAACATCTTACTGTCCGTTTAAAGGCCTGATCCATAGTGGAATGAATAAGTATAATTGTATGAATATTCTCCTTATAGTTTATTGGAAAGCAGAATGTCAGCTGGCTTTTGAGTCAATCTGTCCCTAGATTTAAAACTATAATGGGTGAATAATACAACAATGTCTGTCCAGTTGAAGTTAGCTATATATGTAGAGTAGAGATGTGGTTCACCATATAGGCAATTGAATCCTCATAATTACGGTGATAAATGGTAAGATAGCACATACAAGTATTGGTAACAGTCTTTTGTATGAAATGAGTTTTTACACACGGTACCGTGGTAGCAGGTAAAGACTGAGGCATGTGCACACCAGATATTCCATGTTCGTAAGTACTAATGTACGTAACAAAGTTACATACATTAGTACTTACGATGAAGGGGCAGACCTCTCACTTACGATGACTGTAACCCTGCCATATAGGCAGGGATATCCATGTAAGTGAGGGTGCGGGGGTAGTCTTGTTACAACTAGGTCTGCGGCTGTATGGCTGCAGACCTAGTCGTAAAAATTAAAGTAGGAATCTGGACATATGAGTGTCCACATTTCCTACCAACAGCGGGGAGTGCAGGGGGCGTGCACTCCCCGCTATGGAGCATTCTCACGGACCCTCGCATGTACGTAAAGCGTGCGGGGTTCAGGATCTTCCTCTTTGTATTCAGACAGAGGCCTATTGACTTTAAGGGTTTCTTTAACCTTGAAGATGGACTTCTCTTTTGAGGTGATGCCCAGTCTGTTATAAAAACACTTGGGGCCTGATCCAGACTCAATAACGATAGACAGTTTACGTACACGGCATGCATAAATCTAGCTTTGGGAACGCACTGCGCATGCATGCAGCAGATGTAATGCATCGTAGCTCTGATCATATGTATCCTGTTTGTTACGCCATATGACAAGGCATTATGTATGAGATATGCAAGGAAAAGTTAAGGAAGGGTTATGAACACGAAGTAAGCTAAGTTACATGCATGCGAAGGGAGTCCTAGGCCTTGGTCACCAGTACAAAGTAGATGATTGGTGTCTGTTCACTGATTCCTCTAAAATGAGCTTGAAAGCTGTGCTACTTCACAACAGCAACAAGTTACCCTCAGTACCACTAGCTCATGCTGCTGCTATGAAGGAAACGCATGGGAACTTGAAATTCTTGCTGAACAAAATTAGATATGAAGAGCACTAATGGCATGTTTGCTCCTGCTGCGACTACAACTCGGTTACACAAAACACTGCTGTTTTCTGTGTGAGTGGGAGAGGGCAAACCATTATGATCAGAAGCAGTGGCCAAAGCGAACGTTACTAACCCCAGGAATAAAGAATGTTTTTAGTGTCTCACTTGTTGATCCAGAGAAAGTCTATCTGCCTCTGATAAGTTACTTCTGTTCCCCTATTTGTACCCTCTGATGGACCAGTCCGTCAGAGGGTATAACTAGGGGATGAAAAGTGACTCATCTGTCATTTGCATTGGGACACTGAAGGAGATGAACTGGCCTCCAGCATCTTGCGGGAAGATGGAAGAAGATCCTGGACTGAAGCTCCTGATGTCTTCAAGCAAATCATCGGATGAAAGAACACTTCAGAAATGTCAGTAGTAATATTTTTTTGCTTAATATATATTTTACATCACAATTTTGCAAAAAAAATGTTGTTTATTGTAGCACAGTATTATGGAGTTAATGATTAGTAGATAAGGGCACATTATTATGGGGGTAATGATTAGTAGTTATTATTATCATTTATTTATAAGGTGCCACAAGTTGTCTGCAGCACCATACAAATACAACAAAATACAGTACACACATACAGGGATGGACAGCATAGTATCACAAACTGACTTGGGTGGGTATCCGCTCTGGGTTCCCGGGGACGTGATAGTGGTGGTTCAGCGAGGTAGTGGAAGCTTGGAGCCTAAATATAGGATTTGCTCATGAGTTAGTAGGCAAATGGATACAGGCTTGACGTGGCTTGACCAGGAATGGAACTGGATCAAGACTTCACGTGGACTGGACCAGGACTGGAACTGGAGAAAGAATTGACTGAACCTGGACTGGTCAGGAGTGGGACTGGATCAAGACTTGACTGAACCTGGACTAGCCAGGAGTGAAACTTGAAGCAAGACTTGACGTGGAGTGGACCAGGTGCCTTGAGCTGAAACAGGGTTAAACTTGACCTGGGCTGGACCAGATGACTTGAACTGGTAAAAATACTCACAATCTAGTGGTAATTAAAAGCATGTATAGCAGATTGGCTAGGTGCATTGAGATACTACATTTTATCCGGATTCATCATTGCAGTAAATCTGCTATACATGCTTTTAATTACCACTAGATTGTGAGTATTTTAATCCCATGTCATCTTTATTCCAAATGAAATTGATTTGCACTATCAGTGCCTTTCTTTTTTATCTCCTCTAACTGTGTAACTGTTTCGGTGGAACGCTTTATACAGGAACGAGGCTTGGATACATACAGGCACCAGCGGGCTGTCGGCACTGTTATGCTGCACACACACGAGGTCCAATTGAACTACGGGATCTCCTCGTACGGCGGCTACAACAACGGACTCCAGCCCCAAGTACCATCATCTTGAACAAACACCGACCTGTAAGTCTTTGAAACGGACTTTTGTTTACGCTAAAACGAAATGTAAGCTGTTTTGGTCCTCACGGACTTGTATTATTGTTTCTGCATATGAGAGCACTTTCTGAATTGTTTGTTTACTACATAGACTCTCTTCAAATTTGAAAAATATTAAGTCTCTGTTTGTGAGCGCTATTATCCTATCTTTATTTATTTATTTACATGTTGATTTATTGAATGTTTTTTTCACAACCTTTGGGATTAGGATATAAACTGCTATTACATCGTTATAATCCAAGCGCTATTAGTGTTCTTCACCTATTGTGTGTTTTACAATTCACTTTGGGCTAGATCCAGAACTAAGTATGACAGCGAAGCTGCTTGTGTAACTTCGCCTGTTTGTATGTTCTACGCATGCGCATGGCAGATGTTACGGATTGTAACTCTGGTTGGTCATAACAATTTCATAACTATGTATGAAGGGGTGTGTCAACCCTACGCTAGCCGTAAATACGCAGTGGAGGTGGAGGGATGCATTTAAATTGTACAGTATGGGCTGGGTAACACAGTTACGACCATCAGGACGCTACGTACAAGTGCAGTTACGCTTAGAAAATTTAAGGCAGGGTTTGGTAATCATAAATCAGCTAAATTACGATCGAAAGAGGGAAGTGCCCAGGGGAGTGCATAGTGTTTACGATTGCGTAAATACGCTACGAGATAGTACTGAATGTGCACTTAGGTATGGATCTGGCACTATGTACCTAGTCTCTCTGGTTATTGTCAGATATCTAAAAATGTTTCCTTTTGAGTTCAATTGTTCCTCCCCCTATTTCACAATTTTGCTTAGAAGGCAAATAGTAATTCTGATATCTCTTTCCATTTGCAGCTGTTAGGGTCTGGGTTAGGAAGGTGTGGATACTGATACAAACATCTTGAGCTGGATCAGTGGGATACCACAT
The DNA here is from genome assembly GCA_011038615.1 of Limnodynastes dumerilii. Lineage (NCBI taxonomy): Eukaryota > Metazoa > Chordata > Amphibia > Anura > Limnodynastidae > Limnodynastes > Limnodynastes dumerilii. The sequence continues at coordinate 56,412 of WWET01004315.1, forward strand.
TTTTTTTTTAACACTCAATATGTTCTAATTAGCGCAGGCCCAAATTGGGAAGTAGGCTCAAATTTTATGACCACCATTCACCACTTAGAGGGCTCACCAAGGATTTCTGTCAAAATATAATTTTATTAAAAAAAAAAAAGCGAAGGATCAAAAAATGAAAAATAAGATATGTGCCACAACTAACAAGATTGCCAACAGCAAAAGCAAGGTATTCTCGCTGCATGCAAAGAATATATTTGATTTGACTCCTCCTGAAAGTTAACATGGTTTCGCACAGATGTAACGTTCCACCTGTTTTCTCCCATTTTCAAACTCTGGACGTGGTACAATATGCTCACAACTATTTTATATACAACACATAAAAAAGAACTAATATAACTGTTGCTTTATGAATTTACTTCTACTAAGGGAAATGTTAAAGTTTGTGTGACAAGAAGGACGACAATTTTGGTGCTGTAACAACAGGTCTTTACTCTTCAGACTCTGGTAACCAACTGAACTGCACAGTCACCAGACAGGAAGTGAAACCCCCACAACCTCTGACCTCACATCCTGTGCTGGTGAAACAGACATGCATCTACATCCCCCCTTTCAAGTTGGGTGGATACAATTGCAATATTTGAACAGGTTACAATAATAACAGAATGTAAGAAATAAATGAAAAAGAGAAATTGGTATAAACATTACACAACAAAGTCTTAGAACTTTGGGTTAGGTTTGGACACACGTCCAGCTCTGGTGATGGTGTGTTGGGATTCAGTAGATGCCCGTTCTGAGACAATAGGAGGTTCCTCTATTTTGGGGTTTGCATCTGCTGATGGACTGTCCACACCTTGCGAATCATCACTGAGGTTTGTATCACTCATGGCAGGATCCAGAGGGTCAGGCTGTGTAGAGACATCCTCTGACACACTTAACAACTGGCGCTGGTTGCGTTCATAAAGGCCATCTCCAGACTGCACCATGTAACTATTTGGGCGGCTGCTATGATACCGTACGAACCTGGTAGTAGAGGAGCCTGAAGCAGATACTGGTGAGTAGACTTGAGATGCAGGTACAGGTGCGGAACGAAGCTTGGGAGCGTAGCGAGTGAAACCGACGAGGCAAGAGTCTAGTGGGATCATATTCTTCACTAGAGCCTCTGAAGGTGAGGATAGTCTGGCGCTGCCGATTTACTCTCAGGTCGCGGCCTCTGTGGCAACACCCGGGAGAAGAGAAAGTAAAACAGATGGGAGATAAAGGGAAGAGGCAGGCCAGCAGAGCCTGGCCTGTAACGAACAGGTAACAATAAACAATGACAGCAGACAAGTGGGGTATAACGGGACAAACAAGACTGACTGACAAACTAGGACTCTTACTCACACAACCACTCGCACACAACCTACCCCAGAGGGCTACAAATACTGGCTCACGGGAGAAGGCAGGGAATAAACACATAGGGAGATACAATAAGGAGTGAGAGAGCAGAAGACGATACTATACGGGCGGCAGGCAAAGTACAAGGCTGGGTAACGGGACAATCAGTAATCAGAACAAAGTGCAATTAAGAAGGAACAAACAGACAAGGCAGGCACAGATACTGCTAGCAGAGTCTATAACCGGCAACTGCCAGAGGGCAGCACCGAACTTAAATAGAGGCTGCTAGCCCCTAATAGGGAATCCTCAGAGACAGGGAAGATTACATCATGCGGTGCGTGGCTAAGCGTGCGTCTGCCCGAAGCTCCGGCGGCTGAAGCACGTGTGGTTTGTTTACATGCCGATAACAACATGATGGCAGGAGCAGTGAGCGAGGAGAGGCAGGTGGTGATTGGAGGACGGGGAAAGGTGAGTATTACAGTATTTAACAGTAACCCCCCCCTTGACGAGGGGTTACGCTACCCCTAGGAGCAGGTTTATCAGGAAATTTGCTATGAAAGTTCTTGATCAGCTTGTTGGTATGAATAAGTCTGGCAGGTATCCACTGGCGCTCCTCAGGTCCATATCCCTTCCAATGGACTAAATAATGAATTTGACCTTGAACCTTCATTCTTGGAGTTGAGAATCGCTTCCACCACAAACTCCTCTTGGCCATCGATCATAACCGGGGGTGGCTTAGATACCGGAGCAAACTTGAACTTTCTAGAATTAAAAAAGGGTTTCAACAGAGACGTGAAATGTGTTCGGAATTCTCATGTTCTGAGGAAGGTCCAACCTGACAGCCACAGGATTGATCTGTTTGATTATAAAGAAAGGTCCAATAAACCATGGACTCAGCTTCTTACATGGTTGGCGGAGCCGAAGGTTTTAGTGGACAACCATACCTTGTCGCCCACCTTGAAAGAATGACTCCTCCTATGGAGATCAGAGTTGGCTTTTGAAGAAATAGCTCTTTGTTGCAAGGAATGATTAACATTGAACCAAATGGATTTAATTCTCCTGGCGAGCCTGCGTGAATCAGAGGATTGGTTCAATTCAGGCTGATGAAAAGAATTCGTCCTCGGATGATACCCATAGGTACAGAAGAACGGGGTGACTTTTGTTGAACTGTGGGAGGTATTGTTATAGGCGAACTCGGCCCATGAGAGATTTTGAGCCCAATTGTCTTGGAATTTAGATGTGTAGCAACGAAGATATTGCTCCAAATTCTGATTGACACGTTTCGTCTGTCCATTTGATTGTGGATAATATCTAGACGACAAACTGACGTTGATACACAATAATCTACCAAACTCAATGGACTAAATAATGAATTTGACCTTGAACCTTCATTCTTGGAGTTGAGAATCGCTTCCACCACAAACTCCTCTTGGCCATCGATCATAACCGGGGGTGGCTTAGATACCGGAGCAAACTTGAACTTTCTAGAATTAAAAAAGGGTTTCAACAGAGACGTGAAATGTGTTCGGAATTCTCATGTTCTGAGGAAGGTCCAACCTGACAGCCACAGGATTGATCCGTTTGATTATAAAGAAAGGTCCAATTAACCGTGGACTCAGCTTCTTACATGGTTGGCGGAGCCGAATGTTTTAGTGGACAACCACACCTTGTCGCCCACCTTGAAAGAATGACTCCTCCTATGGAGATCCGAGTTGGCTTTTGAAGAAATGGCTCCTTGTTGCAAGGAATGATTAACTTTGAACCAAATGGATTTAATTCTCCTGGCGATCCTGCGTGAATCAGAAGATTGGTTCAATTCAGGCTGATGAAAAGAATTTGTCCGCGGATGATACCCATAGGTGCAGAAGAACGGGGAGACTTTTGTAGAACCGTGGGAGGCATTGTTATAGGCGAACTCGGCCCATGAGAGATTTTGAGCCCAATTGTCTTGGAATTTAGATGTGTAGCAGCGAAGATACTGCTCCAAATTCTGATTGACACGTTCTGTCTGTCCATTTGATTGTGGATGATATCTAGACGACAAACTGACGTTGATACACAATAATCTACAGAACGCTCTCCAGAAGCGGGCGACAAACTGTGATCCTCTGTCGGAGACAATGGGCCTGATCCAGAGCTACGAAACTGGCCGATTGCGAGCGAGCGTACGACCGTTTTTTGCGTATTTTTGTACGAAAATTCGCACTGCGCATGCCCAGTATGACAGCTTCCGGTCGGCTGGACGACATGAGCGTATAGCGGTCGTATCGTGTGCGAATTTTTCGCTCGAGGGGCGTGCGTTCAGTACGACGGTCGCCTGGGCGCTCGTTTTACTATAGGGAGGCGGGGATAGCCATTTAAATTGTACAGTATGGGCGTGCTAAGCCCGTACGCTTAGCGTATTATATGCGAAAATTCGTACGGCCGACGGTAGTACCCAGTGTAGGGTATAGCCGCCGTAAGCAGGTACTTTACTATGGGAGTGTTAGGGGCGTGCATGTTTATTCGCACGGTCGAACGTACGCATTCGCCCGCCGTGCGAATTTTCGTAGCTCTGGATCAGGCCCAATGTCTGAAGGAAGACCATGGAGGCGGATGATGTGGCTGATGAACAGATCTGCTAACTCTTGAGCAGATGGTAACCCAGCCAAGGGTACGAAGTGAGCCATTTTGGTGAATCTGTCAACTACCACCCATATAGTGGTTTTACTAGAAGAATTAGGCAAATCAGTCACAAAATCCATGGACAGATGGGTCCAAGGACGTTTGGGTATGGGAAGAGGAAGGAGGAGACCTGTTGGAGGAGCTCAGGAAGACTTGTTCTGGGCACAGACGATACAGGCGTTGACGAATTCCTTGACGTCCTTAGTCATGGCGGGCCACCAGACAATATGAGCCAGCAAATCCACAGTCTTCTGAACCCCTGGATGACCAGCGGTCTTGCAGGAGTGTGTCTCCAAAAGAAAGGCCTTTCTGAGGTCCTGTGTGACGAACAGACGGTTGTGCGGAACCTGGCTGGGAGCTTGTTCCTGAGATTGAAGGATAAGAGAATGGAGGTCTCTGGTAAGTCCCACAACAATTGAAGCAGCAGGGACAATTGGGAGGGGGGGAGAAGAGGGAGCATGTTCAGGTTTGAAGGAACGTGACAGTGCGTCAGCCCGCTTGTTCTGTGAGCCCGGCCGATAAGTGATAATGAAATTAAATCTGGTGAAGAACAAGGCCCAACTGGCCTGCCGGGGATTCAACCTCTTGGCCGCTTCAATGTAGGCCAAGTTCTTGTGGTCAGTAATAACGATAATAAAGTGGACTGCTCCCTCCAACCAGTGTCTCCATTCGTTGAATGCCAACTTGATGGCAAGTAATTCCCTGTTGCCCACGTCATAATTTCTCTCTGCAGGTGAAAACTTCTTAGAGAAGTAGGCACAGGGTTAAGACTTCAAATCGTGCGGATCTTGCTGGGATAAGACTGCACCGGCAACCATATCGAAAGCATCCACCTCAATGACAAATAGAAGATCAGGATTGGGGTGACGGAGAATAGGAGCAGAGACGCCTGCTTTAGGTCATGGAAGGCCTTGGTAGCAGCAGGCGGCCAATTGCTGGGATCAGCTACTTTCTTTGTGAGGTCAGAAATGGGAGTGACCAGGATGGAAATGCTTCTGATGAATCTCCTGCAATAGTTTGAGAAACCAAGAAAGCATTGGGTAGCCTTCAAATTGCTGGGTTGCACCCAGTCCAGAATGGCTTTTACTTTTGCCGGATCCATGGAGAATCCCTTCGGAGATATAACGTGCCCCAGAAATGTGACAGCGTTCACCTCAAATTCGCACTTTTCAGGTTTAGCGAATAGATGGCCCTGTCTGCGGCTAAGAACTTGATGGACGTGTCTCCGATGTGAGGTAAGATCAGTGGAGAAAATTAAGATGTCGTCCAAGTAGACTGATGAACCTGCCCAGGTAGTCCTGAAGGATTTCGTTAATCAGATCTTGGAAAACAGCAGGAGCGTTACAAAGCCCGAAGGGCATGACCAAATACTCGTAATGTCCCGAGTGGGTGTTAAAGGCTGTCTTCCATTCATCTCCTTCGCGGATTCTGACCAAGTTGTATGCGCCCCTGAGGTCAATCTTGGAGTACACGACTGCCCCTCTGAGCTGGTCAAAGAGGTCGGAGATTCGTGGAATCGGGTAAGTATTTTTAACCGTAATTTTATTCAAAGCCCGATTGTCAATGCAGGGTCTTAGAGAACCATCCTTCTTAGCCTTCTTAGCCACAAAGAAGAATCCTGCTCCTACTGGTGACTTGGAGGGACGAATGAAACCTTTGTGAAGGTTTTCTTTAATATACTCTTCCATAGAAGCAGATTCAGGTCGGGAAAGTGAGAAAAGTCTCCCCTTGGGAGGTTTGGCATCTGGAACCAAGTCAATAGCACAGTCGGAAGCTCAATGAGGAGGCAATTTTTGTGAGGCTTGATCCGAGAATACATCCGCAAAGTCCATGTAATGAGCAAGGATCCCGGACACACTGATTTGACCGAAGTGGATGGGACGAGAGAGACAATCTTTGATGCAAGTCTCGCTCCAGCCGAAGATTTTACCCTTAACCCAATCTATACGAGGATTGTGAATCTTCAGCCAAGGATGACCAAGCACTATGCGAGCTGCGAGACAGCAGATGAGAAGAAATTCCACGAACTCCAAGTGGCAGATTCCAATGGAGAGTCTGAAAGAAACGGTGCTTTCCAAGATAGTCCCTTCGAACAATGGTCTGCCATCCAGACCATAAGCTGTCACCGGAGAAGAGATGGCCTTGGTCCTGATTCCCAATGACTGGGCGAAATCTATGAAGTTTCCCGCTGCACCACTGTCAATAAACGCAGAGACAGAAATTTCTTGGTCATCGACCAACAGACGAGCAGGAACCAGAAGGGAATTTTAAGATGAAATAAAGTAAATACCCAGACGGAGCCCTTCCATCTCCGCCTGAATTATGCGTATCAGCCCAATGAGCCTTCCATCCGCAATAAAGACAGAGCCCCATGGTGTGTCGTCGAGTCTTTTCCTGCTTGGATAGACCGAAAGATCCAATCTGGCAGCGGTGTCGACTGGGAACTGAAGTGACAAAAATTAAGACGAATCCCTCTCCACCCGACATTCCTTCAAGCGACAGTCCACCTTGATGGACAGGCGCATAAGGTCGTCCAGAGTTTGAGCTGCTGGAAATTGTACCAGTGAGTCTTTGATCTGTTCCGATCGTAAAGAACGTAACTTGGCTTCTGCTGTAGCTATCCGGTCTGGAAGTCCTAGGGCTTCAAAGAAGGCATCCACTGTCTGACGGGCAGGGTCTGAATGGACAGACTGAACACCCAAGCCTGCAGATCACCCTGTAGGAGTGAGATAACCAATCTTACCCTTTGCAGTTCAGTACCGGAAATGTTTGGCCTTAGCTGAAAGTACAGTTTGCAGCTTTCTTTAAATAGAAGAAACTGAAAACGGTCCCCGGAGAAGCAGTCCAGAAGATTAACCTTGACGTCCATTCCAGCCTGGGGAGGAGCAGAAGCAGAAGCTGAAGGCTGGGCACTGGGCGGTCGGAGAGATGCAATAACTTGATCCTGGGATTGGACCTTGGCCATCAGAGTCTGGACCATCTGTCCTAGATTCGAGACTTGGGCAATGAGGGCGTTAATTGCCTCCGCAGTGGAATCCATGTTGCTAGGGGTTCTAGTAACCTGTATTTGGCCGGTTATACTGTTATGATACCGTACAAACCCGGTAGTAGAGGAGCCTGAAGCAGATACTGGTGAGTAGACTTGAGATGCAGGTACAGGTCCGGAACGAAGCTTGGGAGCGTAGCGAGTGAAACCGACCGAGGCGCGGAGTCTAGTGGGATTGTATTCTTCACTAGAGCCTCTGAAGGTGAGGATAGTCTGGCGCTGCTGATTTACCCTCAGGTCGCGGCCTCTGTGGTAACACCCAGGAGAAGAGAAAGTAAAACAGATGGGAAAAAAAGGGAAGAGGCAGGCCAGCAGAGCCTGGCTTGCAATGAACAACAGGTAACAATAAACAATGACAGCAGACAAGTGGGGTATAACGGGACAAACAAGACTGACTGACAAACTAGGACTCTTACTCACACAACCACTCGCACACAACCTACCCTAGAGGGCTAAAAATACTGGCTCACGAGAGAAGGCAGGGAATAAACACACAGGGAGATACAATAAGGAGGGAGAGAGCAGGAGATGATACAATACGGGCAGCAGGCAAGGTACAAGGCTGGGTAACAGGGGACAATCAGTAATCAGAACAAAGTGCAATTAAGCAGGAACAAACGGACAAGGCAGGCACAGATACTGGTAGCAGAGTCTATAACCGGCAACTGCCAGAGGGCAGTACCGATCTTAGGCCTCCAATAGGGAATCCTCAGAGACAGGGGAGATGACGTCATGCGGTGCATGGCTAAACGCGCGTCTGCCTGAAGCTCCGGCGGCTGAAGCACATGTGGTTTGTTTACATGCCAATAATGGCATGACGGCAGGAGCGGTGAGTGAGGAGAGGCAAGCGGTGATCGAAGGATGGGGAAAGGTGAGTATTACAGCATGTAACAGGGGCATGCAACACGTTGGACCACTGCCATCCTGTCGAATCCACAGTTTGCATGTGGACAGACTGACCTGAAGATAGTGGTGGCAGGCGATATGCTGATCTGTCATACGATGCTTTTACAGCCATTAGGGTAGATCCAAAACTACATTTGCCATACGTTTATTCACGTAGCATATTTTCGTGTGCGTAAATTTTATACACTCCCCTAGGCACACCCCTTGAACGTATGTATTTTGTCAAGATACGCTTTCCAAACCCTACCTTAACTTTTGCCAACGTAACTGCAGTGATACTCACACGTACGTATGGGCAACACGAATTTACGCAGCTAAGCACGCCCATATTGTACACTTCACTACAAATACAAACCCCTGCCTACTTAACGTAATTGAGACGTATTTTGGACTAACGTAAAATTGGCACGCCCACACGTTAGTATTTACGTGACAAATACGTGAATGGCCCATACGTTCACAATTACGCTACGCTACTGAGCGTATTTTCTATGGTGTGCATACGCAGTACTTACAAAAGGCAATTTTACGTCTCCGCCACGCGTAAATTCACTCACAAGCAATGTTCTGGATCTGGGCCATTCTGTGTTTGCTGATAGTGTCCGGTACTTGAAAGTCAACTTTTGGGTGCAGGAGTTGCTTTGCCATTGGAATACTCGTTCGAGTGTGCCGTGCCAACAGGCGCTGTGCAGGGGATGGAAGGCCCTCCCTAGGTGTATTTCTTAATAATGCCAGGTATATGTCCGATCCGTCTCACGCACATTTCTCCATCAGGTGTTTTGCAGAACAGACCGCACGCTCTGCCAGTCCATTTGACTGTGGGTAGTGTGGACTGCTTGTGACATGACGGAAGTCCCATGTATCTGCAAAGTCCTTGAATTCTCTACTTTTAAATTGCATAGCATTATCGGTGATCAGCTGCTGTGGAACGCCATTCTTTATTATGGTGATAAGTGGCTGATGGTCAGTTTTCACAGTGATAGGATGGCCATATATATAGTCGTGGAAGCGGTGGCAAGCAAATACCAGCGCCAACAGATCCTTTTCTATTTGGGCATATCTAGTCTGTGTCAGTAAGAGCCCTGGAAGCAAAAGCCACCGGTTTATTGTGTTGGAGGCACACAGCTCCTAGACCGCTTTGTGAGGCATCCTCAGACAGGACCAACGGATCAGGCACATTGAAGTACCACAGCATTCGGGGATTCGTGAGCATGGTCTTCAACTGGTTAATAGCAGCTGTGTGTTTGTCCAGCCAGCACTATTCAGTGTCTTGGTGAAGCAATTCCCGCAGAAGCCACACTTTGCATCAAGTGTACTGAAGAACTTAGCACCCGACATGTCAGCAATCACTTGCTCAATGGTCAGTGGATGATAAGGTCGTAACAACACCTTATTTAAATGCACCAGATCAATACAGAGACGCACAGTTCCATCTTTCTTTGACGCTGCCACCATTGCTGCTATCCATTGTGTTGCTTCTTCTATGGGGGCAATGACACCTAGATGAGTCATTCTGTTTAGTTCTTTAATAACCCTGTCTTTCATTACGACAGGTACCCGCCTGGGGGCACAGACAGTTGGTGTTATGGATTCGCATGTGATACACTACAGTCACATAAGTCACAAAAGTTCTTTATCTCTGGAACATCTATCTGTTTGTACCCCAATTGCAGCAGACCCAACTTGATGCTGTCAGGCAAACCCAGCAATGGTTTAACGTTGTGATTCACAATGTGGAACAACAGTTCAGCACGCGTGAAGTTTAGCTTAGCAGTGCCCAGAGTTCTGATGATCTGAAGCGCAGTTCCTGCATAGGGAAGATTGGCGTAAAATAGCGGCCATGACGCACACCTCGGCGTCCTTTCTCAATTCCCTGGTGCCCTTTTAAACTGTTCATTGAGCATACAAATGTAAATGGCAGTCTCTAATGTAAGCCCTTTTTCCCGGAGTAGCTGTGCATGTACCTTGTCACTGCGTATTCCACATACAATTCTGTCACGAATGAGCTTATCTGTGAGAACGCCAATGTCGCACCTCTTTGCCAGCAATCACAGTGTGGATGCATAGAACTGTATGGATTCATCTCCCTTTGATTTGATCATGCCTGTCTATGATAACGTTCTTTACAGGCAGGCAGATTTTTTCAAACTTTGCAATCAGGATGTCAGGATCCTCTCTGTCTTCCCCTTCAGCGTACCAAACAGAATGTCAGGATCCTCTCTGTCTTCCCGATCAGAATACACAAATGCATCCGATTTGTTCAGCAGCGTATATGCCTGGACTTTCTTGGATTTGTCTGAGAGGCCTGCAATGGGGTAGATATGCCATTCTCTTTTGAATCGCAGCCAGTTGTCAGCCACATTTTCATCAAATACAAGTGGGTTTATTCTCCTCAGACCTTGAGCCAGGTCAGGATCCCACTTCTGACACCTTGTAAAAGTGTGTGTGGAAACAAGCAGGACTACACTTTTGGTGCTGTAACAAAAGGTCCTTATTCTTCAGACTCTGGAAACCAACTGAACTGCACAGTCACCAGAGAGGAAGTGAAACCCCCACAACCTCTGACCTCACATCCTGTGCTGGTGAAACAGACATGCATCTACAGGAAACATCTGAAGAGTGCAAGCAGTAGATGATGAGAACATCTGGCTGCAGATTCGACATTGCTTAACCACAGGGAGAGGAGAGACACAGAATAAAAAGACAAGTGAATGGAAAACAAGAAAGGAGGGAAGAGGGTTTGGAGAAAAATGGAGGGGGAGAATGGGGTTAAAGGACCCCAAGGAGAGAGAGAGACTAGAGTGTTAAAGAGACACAGGAAGTAGGGGTTGGAGGCATAGGGGTAGAAACAGTGGTGGATGAAGTGACAATGGGTGGGTATTAAAAATAATGATGGTTGTAGACACTTTAAGGGCCTCATTCACTAAGCTCGAATTGCTAAAATTCACGTGATTTTTAGCTTAAAATTCGCCAAAGGCGATTCACTAAGCCAAAAATCACGTGAATTTAGTAATTTTTTATTCGCGGGTCCGCAAATCGCGGTCCCGACTTTTTCAATTA
>WWET01004315.1:68261-89707 GCA_011038615.1 Limnodynastes dumerilii
CGTATGCGAATTTTCGGCCGAAAATTCGCAATGCGCATGCCCAGTATGACAGCTTCCGGTCGCCTGAGCGTCATGAGCGAATAGCGGGCGTATCGTTTGCGTATTTTTCGCTCGCTGGGCGTATTTTTTTTACGATGGTCGGCTGGGCGCCCGTTTTACTACTGGGAGGCGGGGATAGCCATTTAAATTGTACAGTATGGGCGTGCTAAGCGTATTTTCTCAGCGTATTTTCTGCGAATTTTCGTACGGCCGACGGTCGTACCCAGTGTAGGGTATAGCCGCCGTAAGCAGCGACTTTACTATGGGAGTGCTAGGGGCGTGTAGGTTGATACGCCCGAGCGTACGTTCGCATTCGCCCGTCGTGCGATTTTTCGTAGCGCTGGATCAGGCCCAATGGGTGGGTATTAAAAATAATGATGGTTGTAGACACTTTAAGAACTAGGAGAAAAAAAGATGGTCAGTGCAAATGGTAAACTATCTTTCTATGTAATTTAAAAGCATTAAAACATTTTTTATATTAATTCAAGTGAAAGTCCCTTAAATAAATCATTTACTATTACAGGACCGGATCCAGATTTAAGATCGTCAGGTGATTTACGCACGCAGATGTTTACACCCTCCAGATGTTACGCTAGGATTAATATAGTAACTTTGTTCCGTCCAAGCCCATTTGCGTGCAAATGGGCTGTGCTTCCCTTCCGACCGCTAAAGCAGGCTGGGGGAAGCATGTAAAGTGTACAGTGGGAAGGGGGCTCCCACACTGTAGCGGATCAGCGGTCGTACGCTATGGCGTAAGCTGCCATAAAGCCCGCACGACAGAGGGGAGTGACAGGGGTTGTGCACTCCCCTTTGTCTCGCATAATTTCAGACCCCTGCGCGCACGGAAAGCACGCGGGGGTCTGGATCCAGTCCACATTGATTAAATTCTCCCCATCCTATATTTCTGGAAAGTGTTTACACAGAATAACATTATAAATGTATAGCATCTCATAAAGCTATATTATTATATGAACAGCCTAGTCAAATGTTGTTAATATACTCTATTTATCTCATTATTTACTATTTATTTTAAATATCTATCTTTTTGTTGCATAATTTTGTTCATTTTATTTAAAATTAATAAACGTTTAATGTGTTTTAGCTACATAGGTGGATATACTAAAATTAACCCTTTTTTTCTTCTCCTATGTCTACAGTATACTGAGGTCAAAATTACATTTTTAATGCAATCAAATTAAAACCCCCATAATTTAATAAACCAATAATAATAGTGATATTAATTGCTACATGAGGTATATGGTTTTCACTAGAGTACAGTATGTAACGATTGACAGTCACTAGGGTGTAGTGTGTATTATATGGTGTTCATTAGGAGGCAGAGTGTATTAAGGTGCAGTTTATATTTTATGGCAATCACTAGGATATATGGTGATCACCAGGGTGCAGTCACTTGTATGGTGATCATTAGGGTGCAGTCACTTGTATGGTGGTCTCTAGTGTAATAATTTGTTTGGAACTATTATGATTAGTCGCTTATGTGTGGTATTTTTTTAATCTTCATATTTTCTGTGCCATCCGAGACCCCTAATATACTCCACATATGGTATGTGCCATGCACATACCTTTTATATAACCCACATGTAAATGATATAGTGTATCATCTCAACACCCCTAATATACCCCACATGAAATACTGGGAATGGAAAATACTGTAATACATGTGGCATATAATAGGAGTCTGGAGATATCAGAGCACTAGTAATGTTGCTTCTTCTCTTGTGAGATACTGCAGACCTGCAGCATCATGATCACAGAGCCATGGTCATTTTTTAATGGTTCTTTGAAGGGGGTTTCTGGGCAACCAGCATAAAATGTATGGGGAAAGGCATAATTGTGTTATCATACTTATTGGTAGCCTGACAGACCTTATCCTAATGCAGGACCAGTATCAAATGAAACACGGAAAATTTTGCAGCTGTCCTGTACTGGGCAGCCTGTTATGTAAAATCAAGAAAGAAATACAGCATTATTGCAATAACAGCTCATTTTTCACAGGAAAGTACCTTTGCTTTACCTGCACCAGATTGCTGTAAATGAATTGGTGTCATTGTAAAGTTTGCAGCTGACTTACCTGTAATGTGAAAAGCTGTATATATTATGTATGAAGTGGAGCAATGCACATTTGCTGTAAATGGCAGGGGGAAAGCTGCTAATTACCACATCACTTTGGAATGTGAGGGCTTCTGCGCCTGGATCTTCTGCAGCTCTACCTGCACCTTATCTTCAGCACTTAAGAAATGTGTCACCTGAAGTTCATTTCCTTGTAATAGCTTTGTTTTATTTATTTATTTTGTTGAGCACATTGTTTTAATGCTGTATAAGGGCGGGAGGCAACATTTGTGCAGCCACGGCTGGTAATACAAATTTAACTTCCTGCCACTTAAATCTCCATCCATGAAAGGCCCATTAGTATAATCGCATTTTCTGCTTGCTCTACATCAGCTGAAAGAGCAGTTCTGCTGCTTCCAGTGACAGGGGAACGGCAGCAGGAAAAGAAGAATGGCCAGCTTCATGTGTCCAGTGTTAACCCCATCATCACTAAACTGGTCATGCAAAACTGCTCGTTTGCAGACTGTAGACACAGTTCTTCTAATGGGTTTGGGCCATGGGGCAAATAAGGTACTCTAGTACAGGCTGGTAGGCAGTACCATTAGGAAACTATTTGTAGATGTGCAGTACCACCTAACCCAGGGATGCCGACTCTCCCGTAATATCCGGGAGACTCCTGAAATTCTGGCTTTTTTCCCGGTATCCCAGGCATATCTTCTTCATTTCCCGCCCCCTGCCAGTCATTACACCAATTGCTAGTGTTACTAGGAAATTGGGCGGGAGTTGATAATATAATTGTTGTCATCAAGCCCTGCCTACCCCTAGGAACACTGTGAATAGCAGTGATGCTTGACAAGGGAAGGGGGAAAGGAATTGACAGAGCCATTGAGCCACGTCCCCATACCGGCATCAATTTCTTCCCTCCGAGATTGAAAGTAGGCAACACTGACCTAACCTGTGGAGCTGCTGGAGATATCTGTGGGGCTCAAATCCTGTCAGACTTATTTACCTTTCCTTTATACATATTGATTGATACATATTGATACACATTGGTAAGGTGTTGATGGATTATCCGGATGTAATATAAAGGAATGTTTTGGGATATGATAGGGAAGAAATGTAATAAGACATAGGAGGAAAACAAAATGTCAGTATGTGGCTTAGGTGAAAAGAGAATGCAGTCATGTATTCAGTGCTTGCCTGGCTGAGGAATACCTGCTCGTCACTGCTGGATCACTTGATAAATCAGAGAATCTGTAATCGACGAGGACCCCTGCTTGACAGTTCTGCACTCGATGAGGGTGTCTGATGGACACATCAAGATTCAATGGATGGATGAGTGTTAGGATTAGGGTTAGGTTTAGGCTGCTCTGAGGGGATGGATAAAGTTAGGCTGCAGTTAAGGGAGGGTTAGGTTTAGGCTGCAGTGAGGGGACATTTAGCATTTGGCTATGGTGAGGGTAGGGTTAAAGTTAGGCTTCGGTAGGCTTAGGGTAGGGGCAGTGTTAGTGTTTGTATTTATCTTTTTTTATGGACAACACTAAGGTCGGTATAATGATACTGTAGACCTTAGTGTTGTCAGCAAATTGACCCTGTCAAGTACATTTTTATAGACATTTATACGCTGTCGACCTAATGTTGACTTTAGCTGTTGTTTACCACACTCGGTGGAATTAGGAGATAAAAGAAAGAATTTCAACCTACTTTAACTACTGTTTTGAGCAACCTTCCCAAAACCATGTTTAGGGGGGTCAAATTAATTTTACTGTTTGCAGACAGGTATAGGGGCATCAGAACATTTTCTGTTGGGGAGAGCAAAAATTTGGCTCTATATCGGCCCCCTCATTTGCAAACTTACTTTGACTCAGCTAAATCTCTTTTTCTTCTCTCCTTCGCGGCTTGCTCTTTATTCACTGAATGATGCTGACATGAGCTTGGGTTTACACCAGCGTCACTCAGAAGACAGGAGCTCCTGCTGCGGAGGAGCTCCAATGCTGACAGTGCCTGGCTGGCTGTCTCTATGCAATCCTCTGCTGGCACCCCCTGCACCTCCACTGTCACGGAGAGTGCCCCCTTCATAAAACAAGCTATTGCACCTAACCATAGGCATCAGAACAGGGGGGGCGAGGGGGCATCTGGCAGGTATAATAATTTGTTTTTTCTTATTGCACATACATACTAACAAGATTTACTTTTAAACTGTTATACTTTGGCTAAGACACATCCCATATCAACTCCAAATGGTTTTGCCCATGTGTAAATTTTCATCTGTTTTCCTCTTATTTTTAAACCCTGGGTTTGATCCATTCATGCTTCATGAAGTTCTGCTGATATCTCTGCATATAAAATATGTATATGATTGGTTAGGTTGATTTCCATGTTGGTTTGGGACAAACACTGAGAAGTAAAACAATAATGTTTAAAAAAAAAAAAAAAGAAATCTCAGGTTCCAAGTAAGCAAACAATAATGTTGAAATAATGGGCCTGATCCAGAACTACAGCCAAGCGCTGTGCGTATTAACACACAGCGTACCAACTAGGCACTCCCCTTGAAACTCTCCCCTGTCCTGCCGTAATTACACTGCCTGACGCCGGCTGCGGCCTGCCTTAACTTATGGCAGCGTAACAACGGCAGAACGTAACAACTCACTGGCCGTAACAGGTGAACCCTGCCCTTACTGTAACATTTGTATGCCTAACTATAGTGTATTTACGGTGTCCGTAATATTGGCACGCCCCTTCCCCCGTATATACGCTATAGTTAGGGAAGGCCAATTCTCCTCTTGTAAAATCCCCAGTTACACTAATAAACATCTGCTGGGCGCATGCGCACATCAGGCAAAAATCCAATCTTATGCATACGCCCGCCGTTACAACGCCAGCGGGCGTTGTTCTGGATCAGGCACCAAATGTCCTTTTTTGTATACAATCCATTAAGGAATTTTAATTTTAAATATATATATATATGTTGTATTTCAGTCTTTTAATAAGAATAAAGTACAACCTCTGTGTGTTTTTTTTTTAATTCAATACTTTTTATTAAGTTTTTTTGAACAGACACACAAACCAACAAACCACAAACACAACCGCAATAACATACAAAACATCCACCCTCCCCTAGCACTGCTGCTTAAATACAGAATACATTGGCATTATTACCAATATTCAAAGAACACGCATTTAAAGTTCATACATTACAAACAGTTACAGTGTACAATATACAAATGCTGGTAATGCAAGTTAGAGAGGTATCAATACCCATAGGGCACACTTGCCCCGTTCAAGCTTCCCCTCACATTAAGCCCAAAAGCTTACACCAGTCAGTATAAGCGCCAATATTAACGTGTAAGAGCTAAAAGTTACCAATCAGGGGTTAAAGATTTGGAGTTTAGAGGGAGGAGAGGGCAACCAATCAGATGATCCAATAATATCTTATATCAGCCAAGACAGGAACGGAGGCTAGCCAAAACTCGACCCACCAGAGAAAGTTTAAGACTACATGGAATCCTCCACAATTATACTATATTGCGAGTCATACCACCTCGACCACAGCTTATCGTACTTATGAAGGGCCTTTCTTTGAGTATACAAGTGTCTCTCGTGTCCCACCGTATCATTTACCAGAGCTATCCAACACTGCAGCCTGGGGGGGGTCAGGCGCCATCCATGATCTTGCAATAATAACCTTGGCCATTGTGGACATACTAAGCACATATTTGTATAGAACCACCCCAAACGACTCCTCCACATTGACGCCGAATAAAACCAGTTGAGGCTCCAGGGGAGGGAGTTCTCTAGCGGTGTCCCGAACACATGTTCACACCCATTCCCAGAAATTAAACACATATGGACAAGCCCATAATAAGTGCCAAAATCCCGCACCGGATGCACCACACTTGGGACACCCCGATGAGGGACGCAGACCCACCCTCTGCAGACGCACAGGAGTCTGGTACACCCTGTGCACAACATAGACATGTATTTGTTGATAGCGCAGGCACGCCGTGGAATCCCTAGTGCACCCCACAATATGCCCCCAACTTTCATTGTTCACAGCACCCAGATCCATTGCCCACTCATCCCTCAATTTAGTGAGAGCTGTCAAACACGTAGCTCCATTCAGAGTGATATAAAGATATGATATAACCTTCCTAGAACTCAACTTACTCAATAGTTGTTTTGTCTTTGAGTCCACTATAGTTGGAGGACCATCTCTAAACTGGGACCCCAAGGCGTGCCTGAGCTGGAGGTATGCATAAAAATTGGAGGGAGAGAACCGGAACTCCTCCTGCAGTTGAGCAAAAGTCTTCAGCACACCATTCTGATACACCTGACCCAATGATTGCAATGAAGAACGTGACCACACATTGTGCACCCCCGTGGCCTGTATTTCTGTGAAAACCGGATTATGTCACAATGGCATATCTTGATCCACCCCCTCACTCTGCAGGAGTTGCTCTGCCAGTCTCCACACCTCAACAGCCTGTTTAACAATTGGGCAAAAGCTTTTTCTAGTCCTGCCCACAAGCAGTAACTGTAGGGGGTTCAAGTACGAGGATGAGTTATGTACCAGTGCACAGACAATCCCCCCAGACCCACTCCGATTCACCGATACAACATCTGTATGTTTAACAATTGGCTTAACCGACAGGTGAAGGCTAATTAAGTAACAGGATATAAAGATGGTATACAACGGAACTGAACTCAGATCCTTCTGATGAAACTGTCAGACAGGACAGTGAAACATGTGAAGGTAAACCCACCAGGAAGCACTACTGTGCACTGAAAACTTTTTTTTTACAATCTACAAAGTAAGTCCTAAGATCTTATGTAAAGTGGACAAGTATATATCGACTCCTACTGAGACTAAGGGCCTGATCCAGCGCTACGAAAATTCGCAACGACGGGCGAATGCGAACGTACGCTCGTCGTATCAACCTACACGCCCCTAGCACTCCCATAGTAAAGTCCCTGCTTACGGCGGCTATACCCTACACTGGGTACGACCGTCGGCCGTACGAAAATTCGCAGAGAATACGCTGAAAAAATACGCTTAGCACGCCCATACTCTACAATTTAAATGGCTATCCCCGCCTCCCAGTAGTAAAACGGGCGCCCAGCCGACCATCGTAAAAAAAATACGCCCAGCGAGCGAAAAATACGCTAACGATACGCCCGCTATTCGCTCATGACGCTCAGGCGACCGGAAGCTGTCATACTGGGCATGAGCATTGCGAATTTTTTGCCGAAAATTCGCATACGATGAGCGTACGCTCGCTTGCGAGCGTTGCTCTGGATCAGGCCCAAAGTCACAAGGGGTCTGAGGATTTCATCTTGGTACCTAATGGCAGTCAGGCTTTGGCGAGCACATGGAGGGCTGTCCGGCCCCCCAAAGAAATGCCACCCCACAGCATTACTGACCCACTGCCAAACCGGTCATGCTTGAGGATGTTGCAGGCAGCAGAACGTTCTCCATGGTGTCTCCAGACTTTGTCACGTCTGTCACATGTGCTCAGTGTGAACCTGCTTTCATCTGTGAAGAGCACAGGGCACCAGTGGGGAATTTGCCAATCTTGGTGTTCTCTGGCAAATGCCAAACGTCCTGCACGGTGTTGGGCTGTAAGCACAACCCCCACCTGTGGACGTCGGGTCCTCATACCACCCTCATGGAGTCTGTTTCTGACCGTTTGAGCAGACACATGCACATTTGTGTCCTGCTGGAGGTCATTTTGCAGGGCTCTGGCAGTGCTCCTCCTGTTCCTCCTTGCACAAAGGCGGAGGTAGTGTTCCTGATGCTGGGTTGTTGGCCTCCTCCACGTCTCCTGATGTACTGGCCTGTCTCCTGGTAGTGCCTCCATGCTCTAGACAATACGCTGACAGACACAGCAAACCTTCTTGCCACAGCTCGCACTGATGTACCATCCTGGATGAGCTGCACTACCTGAGCCACTTGTGTGGGTTATAGACTCCGTCTCATGACTCGACTGGACTAAAAGCCAGCATTCAAAAGTGACCAAAACATCAGCCAGAAAGCATAGGAACTGAGAAGTGGTCTGTGGTCAGCACCTGCAGAACCATTACTTTATTGGGGGTGTCTTGCTAATTGCCTATAATTTCCACCTGTTGTCTATTCCTTTTGCAAAACAGCATGTAAAATTGATTGTCAATCAGTGTTGCTTCCTAAGTGGACAGTTTGATTACACAAAAGTGTGATTGACTTGGAGTTACATTGTGTTGTTTAAATGTTTCCTTTATTTTTTTGAGCAGTGTATAATTCCGACCCAGGAAATCAGCAAATATGTGGCTCTATGAAAACCTCTGCCACCTAACTAGCTTCTGGTCTTGAATATTGGCATGTGGTAAGACAGGCTCTATGATACAATAGGTATTTCCATACAGCATAAAGTAGATCATTTGCGATCTCCCTCTTCATCATCTCTGATTTAGCTGTACTCTGTGCAGTGTCTGGTCAGATTTTGGACAGATAAAGCAGGCATATCTGTCTACTGGAGATAAAACCAACTGTTCAAAGCTATTAATATATTCTATTTCTGACTAAAGCTGGCCATACACTGGAACAATTATTGATCCCAGCAGGGGGTTCCCCACAAGGGAAAGGTTCCATTATCAGCACCATACACCTCTCCTGCTGGGACCAATAATCCTAACAGAAGGGGTGGAGGGGGGACAGGGCAGTGTAAAAATATAAAAAAAGATCTGTAAAAGATCTGCTGCACTGACGCCCGATACAAATCACGCAGATTTAAAAATCCAATAATCTTACCAGAGCGTTTCTGTGCATTTATTGGATGTTTTAAAAATTGATCCTGGCCACTAACTAGAGCACTTTTTGGCCCGATCAAAGATAATTGTAGGATCGAGCCAATAATCACTTCAGTGTATGGCCAGCATTAGCTGCACTTCAGTGCAGCGTGTGGTCAAATAGCAAAGCTGCAGTTTTATTATCTATCTATTTATCATTATTTATTTATTAACAGGTTTTTATATAGCGCCCACAGATTACGTAGATTATTTATGGTTTTATTATTATTATTGGTTTTTTAGATTATCTATGGTTTTATTATCTCTCAGACATTAAAAACAAGTGCATATATGAGATCAGTCCTGATGGAAGAATTATTAGAATTACTGTGTTGTTTTTTAGGATGTGCTATTATTGTGTTTTAGTTAATGTGATATTTTAAGCTACCAAGTTTGTTAATGTATATACCATTCTAGCGCTGACCTATTTCTTCCTTTTAGTTTTCTGTAAGCTGGAGTGCCAGACTCTGGCAGGTTTGAGCACTCTGAAGGGTAAATGGTATATATCCAGCAGCCTATAACTGAGAGCTCAGGTTTAACTCTGTTTTAAACACTCATTTTTGCATGTAATAGGCTGTAAATTAAAATTGATTCTCCATGTGTTGAGACCCATAATCGCAGGTCCACCCCATCCAGACATCCATGCAATTGGCCTGTCAACCCCTCATCTCGCACCAATGGACTACTGACACCCATAGCCTTCCTTTAGTTTTCTGACTTGAGCAAATAAGAAACAGTAACAGTCTATATTGGTACGCAGTCCATTGCAGTCCATTGCTGCGTCTCAAATGGTTTTGCCGAGGAGTAACTTTCCTCTCTTATTTTCAATCTCCAAATCGAATCTTGTTCATAGGACCAGTATGTCAGTCATATGGACTTATACTGGCTGGCAATGTTTACAGTGTACTGTACTTTAAATATTGTTGCCCAACCCCTGCTTCCCCATGGATTGTGTCCTCTTCACATATGGGGGACTGAAACTCCCCTTTGTCCCCCACCCCCTGTTCCGACAACCTTTATCTAATAGGATGCATATGCAATGAGTTGGGTGGGCATAGTGAATACCCATCATGCCTACCTCATATAACACAAAATAACCTTGCTCCGTCGGGATTATAGAGGACATATAGTAGCTGGAAGGCTCTTCGTGCATCCTCCACACAATCATATTTAGGATCAGAATGACAATCTTAGAAAAATATATTGGTTAATTAAATCCTGTACTTAATGTACTTTTGTGACATAGAGAAACAACATTTTTGTATGGTGCTGTGCTATAGCACCAGTATTACATAGCTGGTCTCTTGTGAATTGGCAGATAGTGAAGTGATTAGCTAAGTGTTTACCTCTCTTCTTTTCCTTTATGACTAACTGTGTCACTGCTAATGACCAGCGTGGAGCCACTGCTGTCCCTTAACAATGCCTCACAGCAGTTCAAGTGGACACAGAGACAGACAGGTGACAGCTGTTGCCTTCGGCTGTTTGTATATACCTGCAGGGAGTTTTCACATTTTCAGCTCTTAAGAAGCAATGAAGTGAGATAGACAAAGTACTGATAGAAAAGAAGTTATTGTTTTCAGGTGATGTTCATTTAGTGGCTATAACCACCACCATCACTCACTTGATATGAGCTGGTGACATTTTAGTACAGAGAACATTATAAAGCATTAACATTTACTGATAGAGAGGTAAGTTCTAATGTTTAATACCAGATCACTTCAGTCTCACTTTCAAAATATTATATGTACTAACATCCAAAATGCAAGTAAAAAGCAGGATCTATAATCTTGGATACTGGTAATGCCCTCCCTTACCACTATTATGTACACCAGTCTAAGAATACCCAGAAGAAGCCATCATAAGTAATACATACATTTTAATTAAAGACAGGGCACTGTGGGGCTGATTCAGAGTTGCACTTCCACCTTTTTTTAGGTGCAAGTGTAGACCTGAGCAATACCATGTTGAATTGCAAAATTAGGAGGTGAAGTTTCTTAGCGCAACTCTATTTTATAGAATAAACATAAAACTATGCAGTATTTTAGTTCTATGTGTAAAAGTAAAGTATTTTCCCTGCATGCAAATTTTTTTTAATTCATTAAAAACCCTTACTTTGAAAAATGGTTTAGCCGAGCTGTACACTTCCACCCAAAAAAAAGGTGGAAGTGCAACTCTGAATCAGCCTCTGTGTATGGCAAGATCTTAAATCTGACAGTTAGTGTATAAAGCAGCTTTCGAATCTGCAGATTACAGAAGGAATTTTAAAATAGTAGCCCATGCAACCTTAACAAACAGGACTCTTATCTGTCACTGCAGGTACCAGTGTATTTCTGTAACCTCGGATTAGACATCTCAAGACCTCTGACCTCTGTTCAGTTACAGTGTCTTCTATCCACACAGAATAGTACTTTTTACTATCTTAGCTTTATTTAAAAAAAGAACAAAAAAAAACTGCTTATTATATACAGAAAGGCCTTGACGGTGGCTGGTGGCTTATCGCATATTTGTACAAATATTTGTAACGAACATTTCTGTGTTTATTTTACAGATAGAACAGTAGAGTTTGTTACTGGTTTATGGCAGTGTGCTGGGGCTATTTTTCCCTTTGTTTCTGTTGCAAGCAGACTAACCCCCTGCCTTTCACGCACCTGTTTAACTTTACCTATAAATTGATTGAGCAACTTCCATTCTGTTTTTATTATATCCAATGCCTACACACAACAAGATAAGGTTTAACTCCCAACACTTATGCATGTGTTTTATGGCTATTTAATGAATGTTGTTATATATTGTCAATCTACAGTATGCTAGTGTTATGATATATTTGTAAGGTATTGCAACAGGTTAATGGACTGTTGTCCACAGTTACATGGCTAGCCAGTCTTTGATATTTTAATTAAGCCATTGTGAGTGAATGCATTTACTGTGCCATGTTATTGGTCTCTGATTCTATTTTTTTTGGAGTAGGTTTAAATTGAATTCCATTGTTTAAAATGTTAATTAAGCTACCTTGTTAATTAGTGAATTGGTTTTGATGATTAAGCAACAGGAGGATTAATAACCTCCCTGCTGTATTATGATATTTTACTGTATAAGAAGGGGTTCTCCAAACTCATTGAAGTGCTTTTAGTGCATTATAACCTATTATCATCTTACCACTAGTACCTCTAACAAGTGTTTATCAGTCCTTTTAGAGGCTGCTAGGGTATGCAGAGTAATTCATTTTCTTCCTGTTTTCATAAATTGTGCCAGTGGTATCCTTTGACCAAAAGAGATAGGGGCTGATTCAGAGTTGCACTTCCACCTTTTTTTAGGTGCAAGTGTAGACCTGAGCAATACCATGTTGAATGGCAAGCTAAGGAAGATTTAAATTGTAAAATCATAATTAAAATTAGGAGGTGAATTTTCTTAGCTCAACTCTATTTTATAGAATAAACATAAAGCTATGAAATATTTTAGTTCTATGTGTAAAAGTAATGTATTTTCCCTGCATGCAATAATGTTTAAATTAAATAACACCCCTTACTTTGAAAAATGGTTTAGCCAAGCTATACACTTCCACCTAAAAAAAGGTGTAAATGCATCTCTGAATCAGCCCCATAAACTCTCATTTATTCCACAGAGTGGACTTTAAAAATGGCTAACAAATATTTTGAAATAACATCCCAAAGAAATAGCTACTGATAATAAAAAGATCTATAGAAAAGAGACAAGCTGAAACCCTTAAAAAAATCAGAATGGTATTTGCACAAAACTATCTTGGATATACAAAAGGTAAATCAGACACATTGTAGGATTAGTGAAAAGTAAATGTAAAAATGACTTTAAATCAACCTGTTTTACTATATATTTGCTGGTGAAATCAAGGAAATTGCTACTAAGAAAATCTCCTTGTTTAGATTTGGTGAAAAAATAGATTTGAGTTTATGATAAACATATCTGAACAAAGGGCCTGATTCACACTTAAGATTGAGTTAGGTGAGTGCAGATGCGCACCAAACTCACTCTTCCATCCCCGTCCCGCCTCCCGTTTTTAGGTACCTTATGGCACTTACGAGTGCCATAGGGCTACCTTAAGTCTCTTTGCAATGTCCGTACGGACATTGCCTCTCTCCACCTCCCTCCCGCCCTCCCCAGCTAATCTAAATACCTCCCCCCTCCCACTTCTGCCTAAAAACACCCCGAGGTGGCATTACGCTGCCTCTTTTTACATAACACACTGTGTGCGTGTTACATGCCAGAGTGTGTAACGCTTACTCCTGTCGTCCAATGCAGGCGCTGCCTTCCCCACTCTGTTACACGCTGAGCGTGTAACGATCTTCTGCCCAGTCCTTCCTGCATGCCGCGTCTCCCTCTGAGCACCACTGTTCTCCCCCGGCTGTCGCTGCCGATTATAGCTTTTGCTGACAGTTCCTTCTCTCCCCTCTCTCTCTATTCTTATCTATTGTTTGACTGCCCCATTCCTGGTTTCTCCTCTCTTCTTGTTGTGCTCCCATCTGTCCTCCATTTCTTGCCTCGTGTTTTGAGTGTACCTGCCGCTAGTAGTGTTATTGTGTGAAAGTTTGCCCCTGTTGGTACACTGTCTGCCTGCATGCGCAGTAGGTCATTTTGGACCAATACGCACTTAAGAAGCCGCAGCTTTTAAGTGTGAATCAGGTCTAATATCGTAGAGCTTAATAATAGTAAGGTGTAAAATTTGTTAAAATTATGTTGCATGGGGCGTGCCCCAAGGAAACTTAAATGCTTAAAGGCTGGGTGCCCTCTCCTGAATAGTCATAAAGACAGATGACGGTCACATGATATAGTCAGCGTCATTCACATAACCTGTACTGGGTATACAGGTCTCCTGCAGGAGCCCTGTAGTACCAACCTGTATCATTGACTAGCACTATGAGGCACTATTTTCATGGAATTAGATTTGGTCCTACAAGGCTCCTGTTAGGAGACGGACGTTACAGCCAGGGCGTGGAGTCTAACTAGGGCCTGGTCTTCACTATAGCCCCTAATGGTGGGGATCGTCTGGGCTGCAAGGAACCTAGCAGGTCACGACCCCCAGAGGCAACACCCGGGAGGAGAAGGATGAACACCAAGATGGAGAAAAGCTGAGAACAAGAAGATGGAGTAGAAAATGGGAACAGACAGAAGAGACTGACCCATGACGGACTACATTAAACACTGAATAGGATGAGAACAGGTGAGCCAACAGAACAAGACGGAAGACGGACTAGACAGACAGGGCTCGCACACACTCAAAAAACCAGGGGAGACCCCCCGAAGGGGAAACACTGACAGGCATCCGGGATAAGGCTGTGCGAAGGGAAGAGACAGAGCAACACACTAGGTAAAGAGGAAGCAAGGAGATATTAGGAGAAACACAGAAAGGACCGAGGCAAGGAAACTGGGACACTCATGAAATCACTGAAGTTTGGCAAGGCACAAGGATCATTAAAGGCAGGAGGTCAGAGGGCTGAACACAGACACTATAACCGGCAGGGACATGTTGTGCAGTTGCTCTATTTACAGGGAGGCTGTACAATCACAGACAGCCCTTGGATCAACCTTCCTATCCTATTGGCTGAGGTCCCAGCATTAGTTGGGACCAATAAACATACTTCACGCCCAGTGCAATGAGAGGAGGCCTCCTGGTTGCTGAGCAACCAGGAAGCCAGGCGGCAATATACAGTGCGGGAGTCCCGGCAGCCAGAAGGGGTGGGACTCACCACCTGGTATCGGGCAGACTGTCCATAACAGCTCCCAGTACAGTCTATGTGAATGCATTCATGCAGACTCAGAGAGTGTCGCAGAGGAAGGAGGAAGAGGGAGAAGACAGTAAAAGCAAGTAAACATTAAAATAGAAATGGCACAAATGAAGATGACAGACAGAAGGGGCACAAATTAAGGTTGTACAGGCAGAAGGGGCACAAATGGAGGCTGGACACAGAAGGGGCACAAATAGGGGCTGGAAAAACAGAAGGGGCACAAATGGAGATTGAACACACATACAAGGGGTAGCTGAACACACATACAAGGGGCATAATTGGAGGTTGGACACACATATAAGGGGCCCAAATGGAAGCTGGACACACAGAAGGGGCAGAAATGGAAGCTGGACACACATACAAGGGGCAGAATTGAAGGATGTACACACTGTTCACCTGCTTGTCGGGGCTGTCATTCCCTGTAGTGGCAGTCTCCTGGTGCCGTCCGTCCACCTCATAATCCATCTTCTTACCTCACTTGCTGCTTCCAGGGTTTCTGCTGCTCTCCACGTGTTTCTCATAGTGCCAAGCACTGCTGATCTCCAGTGCATGGGCGCTGACATCTTGCCTCAGCACACCTGACCTACTACTACCAATAGGAGTTCACTTAGGGGTAGCGCATAACCTGGCTACCCAATCCGCAACCAGGGCGGGCTATTTCAATCCTGTGCACTGCATCCAGTCCAGCTTGCTCTAGCCTGCATCCAGTCCAGCCTAAGCCTGCATTCCATCCAGAATATCCGGCTTTGTCTGTAGAATCCCATCCAGCTCTGCCGGCCAAGCACTTTACCCAGCTCTACTTCTTGGTCCTGGGAACCCATCCTGATCTACACAAGCACTTATGCGCAGGCACCAACTGCGACCACCCAGTTTCCGGTACAAACCCCAGTGCTCTACCCACGACTGACCCTGTTCCATCAAAGGCACTGACAATGGCTGGGCACATACAAGAGTTGGAAGTAAATGGCTTAATGCATACTTTCTTTTTTTGGGAGGGGGGGTTGCCCTGTGCAATAACAATACTGTGTCAGATTATCTTTTATTACTAATACCATCTGCACTGGAATGTAGGCTCTTAGAAGTAACAAAAGCAAGACAAAACATTGCATATACTATAGGTTGTATATGAAATGTAAATCCCTTATTTATTTATTTATATATATTTATATTGTAAGACCCTACTTTATTCTATGGGATTTGGTAATTACTGCATGTTGGAGAGCAGTGCACTGCCCAGTTTTTGGTTTGTAAGAGGGCTTAGCCAAGCCCTTAATGTTTGGACTAACCACGTGTGGTGACCTGAATTCCGCACAGAACGCAGGATCGGGTGGCTACATTCCTTGCAGAATTTCTTGCACTGCGCAACCCCAGTACAAGAAATACATGACGAAGACTGGATCCAGAACCTTTGGTACTTAACATTGGCTACAAAAAGTAACATGTGTTTCATGGACAATGGAAATTGATACAAACCTATTACTTGAAACTAGAGGTTTGTGAAAGTGTGCCAGAAGACTAGCAATGTGTAGATTCTGTGATTCCAAGCTGATGCAAGTGAGCAAAGAGTTCATGGTAAGATAACTTTAGTGTATATGGAACTTGCTTAAGAGACTGGTCCAAATAATTCCATATTGCTGGAGAACAGATAAGTGGAAAAACCTGTCAACCTTGTCTTAGTCAATTAACCAGAGACAACTCAGACTTAGTGCTGTAAATGCTGCTTAGCCTCATTTCATTTTTCTCCCCAGATAATTGAAAGTTGGTAATAATGATTGATTTCTTCATCTGTTAAAATCATTTCTTTGACTGTAACTACTGTTTTGCAATGATTAGCTGATCAGCGAAATAACAGCTTGTTACGAAGTGTCAAATAATAGGTTTTGTCGTTTATTCTAAGAATTCATTTTAATACATTACTCTGAATACATGCATATTGCAATTTATGTAGAACTGAAATATCAAAAGTGATACAGATAAGTTTGTAGAAGAATGCATACATTGGACCCGAACCAGACAAGAATGCATACATTGGGCTGATCCAGAGAAGAATGCATACATTGGGCCCGAACTAGACAAGAATGCATACATTGGGCGGATCCAGAGAAGAATGCATACACTGGGCCTGATCCAGAGAAGAATGCATACACTGGGCCTGATCCAGAGAAGAATGCATACATTGGGCCCGATCCAGAGAAGAATACATACATTGGGCGTGATCCAGAGAAGAATACATACACTGGACCTGATCCAGAATAGAATGCATACACTGGGTCCGATCCAGAGAAGAATACATACATTGGGCTGATCCAGTGAAGAATACATACATTAGGTCTGATCCAGAGAAGAATGCATTCATTGGGCTGATCTAGAGAAAAATGCATACATTAGGCCTGATCCAGAGAAGAATGCAGACATTGGGCAGAATAAAATACTGATTTGGTGAAAAAGTAAAATTTTGCACTTTTCTTGTGGCTTGACAAATGGCCGTATCCAGACTTACGGGTGCCTTATGGACGCCATTTGAACTTATGTGTCCAGATTCCTACCCTAAAGTTTACGATCAGCTGTAAGTTCACATAACTGATCGTAACAGGGCTCCCCAGCCTCGTCCCCTAATTTGCATGCAAGCCCTCTTCTCAGAACAGCCGTCTGCCGTAACTATAATAACTATAGTTATGCAACTATATTTACGGCCGCCGGCCCTTACACCGCCGCATAAAGGTTGTGTGCATGCGCAACCGTAATTCCCTTGGTGGCCATTGTTCTGGATACGGCCCGAAGTTCTTAATCAGAACAAAACGCGTTGCCAGAATAATCCTTGCTACCTCATCATACTCACCTTTGGGAAAAACTTTCTGATGCCAATAACATAATCCTTATAGTGGAGCAACATATTTGAGATTTACAACACTGCACCACTAAAGAAAAACAATTCATCACTTGTCTTACAAGGATCCATACGAGAGGAGTGTTGAGCTCATTACATTCAAGAAACAGGCTGGTATACAGTATGTGCTTACACTTACCAGGGTCACCCATGGAGGGCAGCCCTGGTAAGTGAACATTCATTCCTGAATCAGGACTCGAAATCAGGCTCCAGACTAGGGATCCATGCCCAGTGTGGTAATATTCTATTCTTTTCTGACTGTGCTTCAAACTGCAATATATATTCAATACAACTTTCTTTGCTCCATTAAGGATTTTTGGATGATTGACATTTGTGGTTTCTACGATATACCGCCATTATAGCAAGTGTTTTCTCCTATTGAGTTTTTTTTTTTTAACTCTGTTTTATTAAGCAGCATGTTCAGAATACAAACATTAGTAGTACAATTGTCTCATACAGAAATAAGAAACAGAGCAAATTAAGTGTACTACACTGTCATAACAACAATTTCCATTAAGACAATTAGGGGAGGGGGGAGAAGGGGAGGGGTGGGGAGTTGGTCGTCACCTGGGAGGGTTGGGGGGGGGTGAGGATGTTAGGAATCACAGTGAGAAGGGGGGCTCATATGAAGTAGGGGGTGTTGCTGCCTCTCCAACACATAGGGGATCCATCTGCATACATTAGGGCCAGTCTATCTGGAGGGTAATACAACCTAAAGTAGACTTTATACGCATTTTCCTTAATGCGTGTAGATATGGAACAGGTAGCTACCCGCCCCCATATAGTCTCCCATATGTCCTCCTCTGGGGGAGGACCCAGGTCTCTCTTCCATTCTCTCTCATGCCTAGCTCCTATATTCAAATGAGCGTCCATCAAAAATCTGTAAACTGACGATATTGTTCCACGCCACAGTGGGGCATTCAAACAAAGAGATTCAAATGGGGATAAGTCAATACGCTGTGCTTCAGAAATGCGTGGGGACAGGTAATGCCGGAGCTGAAGGTATTCAAGGAAGCTGAGAGAGAGACCTGGGTATTGGGCCCTCAGTTCCCCCAATGAAAGGAGAGACCGACTCACTATTAGATGCTTTGCATAACGTATTCCCTTTCTAAAAAATCTCTGGGAAAGACCCCTAGAAGTACCGGCTGGGAATGCTGGAGTATCCCATAGTGGGAAGATATATAGAGGTATTTGGGGGACACCAAGGTAAGACTTACATCTGTCCCATAGTGAAAGGGCAAATTTTGTGGGGGGGAGGACCCAGGTCTCTCTCCCATTCTCTCTCATGCCTAGCTCCTATATCCAAATGAGTGTCCATCAAAAATCTGTAAACTGACGATATTGTTCCACGCCCCAGTGGGGCATTCAAACAAAGAGATTCAAATGGGGATAAGTCAATACGCCGTGCTTCAGAAATGCGTGGGGCCAGGTAATGCCGGAGCTGAAGGTATTCAAGGAAGCTGAGAGAGAGACCAGGGTATTGGGCCCTCAGTTCCCCCAATGAAAGGAGAGACTGACTCACTATTTGATGCTTTGCATAACATATTCCCTTTCTAAGAAATCTCTGGGAAAGACCCCTAGAAGTACTGGCTGGGAATGCCGGATTATCCCATAGTGGGGAGATATATAGCTCCTATTGAGTTTTTAAAGATTGCATTACATCCTCTAATCTACAGTTATATTAGATCACACATATATATAGAGGATATCTAATATATGCTTCTTGTAATTGTGCTATATACCTAGTATGTGTATTCATAGATATTCAAATGTTTTTATCTAACCCATTGTTTTATTTGCTTATTCAGCCTATGCTGGTTAAATCTATTTATACTTAGATTCATTGGATGCTACATATTAGCGCTGGTTTTTGTAAAATTGCTTTTTAGCAACTTTACGCCTTGATTTTGTTGATCAAGAGAAGAATGTATAGACTGGACTGATCCAGAGAAGAATGTATAGACTGGACTGATCCAGAGAAGAATGTATAGACTGGACTGATCCAGAGAAGAATGCATAAAAGAACTGTGGGATGAACAGACTGTTGGCACTGTGCCTGGGGACAGGACTGTGAGACTAGGAAGATCCCCGCCACACAAAAGACTTGGCCCTTATGTGCTTAAATGTTTTAGGTGCGGTAAGCCAGGACATATTGTTGCTAACTGTTCAATAATGCAAGAGCCTATGCAATGTGATGCTGCTTTTGATTATTATGAAATGTCTCTCTATGCTAAGTTAGCCTGTACAGTGTCACCTCTGGCTGAGCCAGAGAAACAGGCGTGTGTGATTGGTATAGGTGGTAAGCAGGTAGAGGCATTGTTGGATTCGGGAAGCTGGGTTACCCTGGTGAAAGCAGGCTTGGTAAACACTTCAAAGTACCTACGTCCCAAAGTAGGGGTAACGTGTATACATGGTGCACTCCCCGCTACGCTGCCCGCCATAATGACCTCGTGCGCCCGTACACTGTAATATACATGGGAAATATTAGGGGTCTTTGAATAATAAGTATTCAAACTATATATAATCTACATATACTGTATAAAGTGTGACATTCATAGACCCTTACTTCGCCTATATTATAGTATATACCATTCCTATACCCCTGAAATATTACACATGTGCTTTATACAGTGTCCCATTCCCAAACCTCTAATATACCCCACATGTATTAAACCTGGGGTTTATTAGGGGTCTGAAGATGGCACAACATCAATCAACATCGCCTACAGTACATGTCAGGCTGGCAGCCAGTCAACCTCCTACAACCACCTCTCCTTCCTTCTCTCTCTCTCTCTCTCTCTCTCTCTTATTTTTTTTGAGTTTATGACTCTATAGTGTTTAGCAGAATAGTTGAGAAGTACATCGTAAATAGTGGCAAAAAGAATGTAAAAATAATAGAATTGCAGAAAGGGATTGATACAGTGCCCACTACTGTCCTGTTGACGCTAACAGACACCTGATAATACATAGATAAGGAAAAGCCTTGTTATCCCTCTTTCATTAGTGCCCATGGTCCTCTAACATTTTATTCTTTCCTCCGTCTGTCAAAATCATCTCTCATTATGATTTTTCAACTGCAGCATGATCAGCAATACTTCAAAATGCAATAACATAAAGGCTTAACAAGAGTTTCTAATCTAAAAAGCCTATATTACAATATCCTCCCTAAATGTGCAGGTTTCATCACTTTAAATGATTGCACTATATAGAAAATGTATATTGCAGAATGAAAAGACTTTTAATTCTCTTCTGCTTTCTAGTGATTATTTAGTGCTCCCAATATTATTTGCAACTATATTCTCCAGTAGAATTCTTTAACTCATTGATGTTAGATCTCTCTCCACTAGAGCTATGAACATGGCATCTACTATATTCTAGTCCTACTGGCCAAACAAAGAGGACTTTGGGCTACATTTATGAAGATCGTTTTCATATGAAAATGGGCTTTATTAGCTAAAATGAAGAATTCCTTATTTACAATGCTATCATCGCCATGGAAACCATAGCGACGATAGCATTAACACTATCCCTCTAATGAATGCGGGCCGGCAGATCGCTATATTTACTAAGAGTCAATGTGGATTTTAAAAATCCACACCAACACGTTACATTAGGGTAAGTATTCCAGCAGTCTCCCCATAAAAGGGGGATACATATCAGGAGACCACTGGAATACATTTAAGTAAAATAAATTTAACTAAAAGTAGAAAATTATTATTTCCACTATCCCTGAATGCGGACCGGCAGATCGCTATATTTACTAAGAGTCAATGTGGATTTTAACAATCCACACCAACACGTTACATTAGGGTAAGTATTCCAGCAGTCTCCCCATAAAAGGGGGATACATATCAGGAGACCAGACCACT